>JAFLJL010018153.1:25000-30436 GCA_018398815.1 Conus ventricosus
AAAAATGCACAGAAAAATTCAAATTTAGAGACGCTTCGTTCATATGTTTCAGACGTTTTTAATTCATCAAAGATTGACCCACACGAGGTAGCGCCTCGCGTACTGGTTCCGCCGGTACCCCCTTGGGAACTAACGGAAGTAACAGTTAACATTTTTTCTTCTGATCTAAATAAAGCGATTTCGCCGCATGTGTTAGCAGCATCTGTCAAAATTGACATGGAAGAAAAGTTTACTAACTATTTAAAAGTATACACTGACGGCTCAGTTCTTGATGATGGTAGTGCGGGATCTGGCTTTGTAATTCCAGATTTCAAAGCTGAAAAATCATATTATTTAGGTAAGGGTCATTCCATATTTACAGCTGAACTAATTGCTGTCCTGATGGCATTAAATTATTTAATTTCCTTGCCAGTCTCAATATTTAATATCCTGTTTTGTGTTGATTCACAGTCAGTATTAAAAAGTTTGTATTGTTTTGAAAATACACAAAGAGAGGAATTATTATTTGAGATTAAGTACATGTTGCACTGTCTTTACATGAAAGGTACTAATGTTGTATTTTCTTGGGTTCCATCGCACACCTCCTTCGTTTTTAATGATCAAGCAGATAGAGCAGCAAAAAGGGGAGCAAAGAATATATTTGGTAGTATTAAGGTTGATTGTCCTTTATCATACAAGGAAATTAGTCATATAATCGAGAGGGATTTCTGGAGTCAATACAGTTCCTCATCAAAACCTCGTCAGCAAACTCTGTCAACCTTTGTGTCGATTAGCCGACCGGTTTCTAGCCTGACTTTTAGACTTTTATGTAATTCCCTACGAACCAAGTATTGCCAGACTGTTAAGTGCGTATGTCGTGGGATCTTTCAGTTCAACATGTGATTTTTTATTGTGAACTAACGAAACCCTTTTTGAATGGTGTTATACCAAGTGCTGACACTGGGCATGTTAATGTGTTTGACTTTTTAGATTCGTTGCCAGTTGTTTCTCTTGTTAAATTAACGAGTAACCTTTTGGGAAGTCCATTAAGGAACATTTTATAATCATAATCGTAAGTTAGATTATTTTAGTTATTTTTTATCTATTTTTTCATAGTTACTGTCCTGCAATTCATCTATCCTTTATTTTTGTTCCATGTAACCACATCGTCCTCTTTTCTTTTATGATAATAGTCTAAAATTGTAAACAATATGTTATTTAGACGTCTGCAATCACCTATATGTGTGACGAGACGTAAAACAGAATTCCTTCCTACACATACATACATACATACATACATACTCCCATCTGATATCACTTTTAGTGAACAGACTTTAAACAGAATAACAACAACACATACATACCCACACACGCGCGCGTGTGTGTGTGTGCGTTTGTGTGTGCGCACACACACACACACACACACACACACACACCACACACACACACACACACACACACACACACACTCACAACTTCTTTTTAGCAATCAGTAAGTTAAGGAGTGGTAAATCGGTCATTTCTTCCATCTTCATTTGAATGCCCTCACAGACCTGGGACCGTCTCGACTGGAACCAGATGTATTAACTAACAGCATTTGTCTCCCCTGTTATGGTCAACACCAAAAAAGATTGACCTCTCTTTCGGATCTGGACCGTCTCCACTGGAACCACATGTATAAAATAACAGCATTTGTCTCCCCTGTTATGGCCAACACCAAAAAAAAATGATTTACTTCCCTTTCAGGTGTATGTCTCTGTTCTCAATATTGGATTCGAATTTGGTATTCGTTGTTAAAAGGCACCAAAAAAAAAAGAAAGAAAAAAGAAAAAGAGAGAGAGAGAGAGAGAGAGGGAGAGAGAGAGAGAGAGAAAGCTATGTTCTTCATCTACAGTTTCTTACCTCCCCGTTGCTTTAGCGAAATTGGTATCCTGTAAAAGTATGTAGAATACTGATAGTTTGTCTCAGATATTGAAAAGCATCTCATCCTTTTTTTTAAAATATATTTTTTTGTTATTGTTGTTGTTGAAAACTTCTGAAACCCTGGTAACGAAGAGCGGATATTTCAACGCAACCCATCTGTCTTCCAGTCTTTCTTTGTGTCCCCCTAGCGCCTCTCTTCGTTGGAACATCAGTTTCTAGTAAAACTGTGTTGATAAACACGTTTTCCGAAACGAAGTGGAATGCATGTGATGCAAATAAAAGAAACACGGATAAAATAATGATAAAGTGATGTGGATGATCTAGGTTTGAAAAAAAAGGGTGAAAAATCGGACGATCTAACCTTTCCTCACAAAAATGACAACATCAACAACAACAGCAGAGTCTAAATCGAAATGCTTTATGCTTCATGTCCATTTGCACCTACTTTTCGCCACCTTTTATTTATTTATTTATTATTTATTTGATAATTATATTGTTAATGTCAGTGTTGTAGCTATTGTTGTCATTACAGTAATGCTATCATTATTATTATCATTATCACTATTGTTATTGTTATTATTTTCAGGGTAAGGACAATCTTCGATTCCCCCCTTTCCCTACGTGCCCCCTCCCCCTTCTTCCCTCTCCCACCCCCTCTGCCCCTATTTCCGTTACTGTCCGGGTCATTTTCAATCAACGAACTGAAAAGGTAAGAATTAAAACCAAAACCAAAACCTGGAAGAACGGAAAAAACTCTCACATCCAAACACCACAAGTTAGGCGTGGATAGCTTACTGTCACATCCAAACACCACAAGTTAGGCGTGGACAGCTTACTGTCCGGTTCATTTTTACTGAACGGACTGAAAGGGTAAGGAAGTAAATATGAAATGAGGCAGGGAACAGTCAACAATAAAACAAATAACAGGTAGGGTAACTCTTGCTCTCACAAAGAAAACATAACTCCAAAGGAACGCTGCTTACGACACCGAATCGCCTAGCCGACTTGAGAGCACAGAGCTCACAAAATAAACAAGGAAACATCCACCAGGTAAGAATAAAAAAAAAAACCCTGGAAATAGGGAATGGGTAAGAAACTATTCACTGCCCTCTTCATGAGCTCACGACCCTCACTTTGCAACTAACGACCATTGAATTCATTTCGGTCCCTTGAACAGAAGTATGGTTATGCCCTTTCAAGTCAACAGAGTGGTTAGTGGACATCAACACATGTCTGCCAGACGACTAGGAACGTCCAGAGAGTGTTCTGATCATAACACAGGGAATCTGTGCCGAGAAGCAACACGAGATCGTTGCACGGCCGTCGGCGAAAGTCGAGCCTTATTTTCCATAGCTCGCTTTTAAGAACAGGTAGAACCGTGTTCATATGTCAGGCAAAAAGGACAAAAGGACATTCGATGTTGAACAATCGTTCTCAAGAAGAAAGGCAGGAATAATGAGACATGAAGTAAGGAGAGAGAGAGAAGGGGGGGGGTGGGGGGGGGGAGGAGAGGAAGAGAGAGTGAGGGAGAGGAGAGAGAGAAGAGAGAGAGAGAGAGAAGAGAGAGAGAGAGAGGAGAGAAGAGAGAGAGAGAATGCTTTAAAAACATGGAAAAAAATAAAGAAGCCGAACAAAGCACAAAAAAGATGTATTGGAAACAACTAACTAACAAAAATTGGAGAAACTACAGATGAGATTTAAAAAAAAAAGCAGATGAAGCAGAAAAAATGGAAAGGAAATAGCTAATTGACAATAGACAAAGGAAATAGCCAACTGACAATAGACAAAGGGAATAGCCAACTGACAATAGACAAAGGAAATAGTCAACTGACAATAGACAAAGGAAATAGCCAATTGACAATAAGCAAAGGAATAGCCAATTGACAATAGACAAAGGGAATAGCCAACTGACCATAGACAAAGGGAATAGCCAGCTGACAATAGATGGAGAATGGAAGAGGCACTGATCACAAGTTTAAAAAAAAAAGAAAGAAAAGCAAACAAATAAAAGCAAAAACAAAACGAAACAAGTGAACGAAGCACAACCTGTTGACGCCATTAGAAAAGTAGTTTAGACTCAAGATCAGAAACTTACTTGGAGAATATTTCGACAGGTCGCCCTGTCTTCTTCAGCTCACTGTTGCTGTTGTGGCAGCGAGGCCTGTGGGGCGACTGTCTCAAGGTAAGTTTTGATTCTGAGTCTAACTACTTTTCTAATGTCGAATCCAAAATACCAGAAACCTATATTTTTATTCTGACACCAAACTGGTAATTTATCCATTCATATTTAGCTAAGACAGACAGACAGACGGACAGACAGACGGACAGACGACAGACAGACGGACAGACAACCGACCAAGGCCACAGAGAAGAAGTGTCAGCAAAAGCTTCATGGTTGGTCACGTGATGCAGACGGCAGTCGCAGAACACGATGATGTCACAGTGTGACGTGCACGTGATATTTATACTGCTGACACCACTCGTCCATCTAGTGTCTGGTCCCCAGTTGCACGACACACCGCCAGCTATCGACCTGTGAGCCGATCCCACGCTCTCCGTAAGACAGCCGTACCGACGTGATCTTACTCATTGCTGTAAGATAACACTCTGTTACCGGCACGCTGATCTAACTGCATTGCTGTAAGATAACACCTGTTACCGGCTTGCTGATCTAACTGCTTTGGGGTGTAAGATAGACGCTCTGTTACCGGGCATGCTGATCTAACTGCATTGCTGTAAGATAGACTGCTCTGTCAACCGCATGCTGATCTAACTGCATTGCTGTAAGATAGACTGCTCTGTTACCGGCATGCTGATCTAACTGCATTGCTGTAAGATAGACAGCTCTGTTACCGGCACGCGGGATCTAACTGCATTGCTGTAAGATAGACAGCTCGGGTTACCGCACGCTGAACAAACTGCATTGCTGTAAGATAGACAGCTCTGTTACCGCACGCTGATCTAATGCATTGCGTAAGATAGACAGCTCTGTTACCGCACGCTGATCTATCTGCATTGCTGTAAATAGACACTCTTTTACCGGCATGCTGATCTAACTGCATTGCGTAAGATAGACAGCTCTGTTACCGCCATGCTGATCTAACTGCATTGCTGAAGATAGCTGCTCTGTCAACCGGCATGCTGATCAACTGCATTGCTGTAAGATAGACACTCTTTTACCGCATGCTGATCTATCTGCATCGCTGTAAGATAGACTGCCTGTTACCGGCATGCTGATCTAACTGCATTGCTGTAAGATAGACGCTCTGTTACCGCATGCTGATCTAACTGCATTGCTGTAAGATAGACACTCTGTTAACCGGCACGCGATCTAACTGCATTGGTGTAAGATAACTGCTCTGTTACCGGCATGCTGATCTAACTGCATTGCTGAAATAACTGCTCTGTCAACCGGCATGCGATCTAACTGCATTGCTGTAAGATAGACTGCTCTGTAAACCCGGGCATGCTGATCTAACTGCATTGCTGTAAGATAACTGCTCGTTACCGGCATGCTGATCTAACCTGCATTGC
>JAFLJL010018156.1:0-20000 GCA_018398815.1 Conus ventricosus
TAGAATGTCTGTGTTGGTTTTTAAGAAAAAGTGTAGCCCCATTCTTCCAGACTTTGATAGAATGTCATATATATTATCACAGTCAAAATCAGTTTTGAAGAAGCAGGATTTTGTTTGCCCATCTCCATACTCCTTCCGTTCAATTCACCCTCTCGTCCCCTTCCTTGACATCCTACTCTTAGACAAAACAGGTATGACTATGAGTCAGTTTTGAAGATAATGATTTTTTTACATTCCCCAGTTCCCTTTCACTCCATTCTCGGACTTGCAGAGAAAGCTGTTCTGATCAGTGTTGCTGTTAATGCTGAAAGAAACTTTTGTGATCTCAGTACTCATGAACTAATGAATAATATTTTTTTCTTGCTCTTGGAGAAGCATTTCACTTTTGATGGAACTATTGTGAGAGCCCATGTTCCTTTTCATGGAACAATTGTGAGAGCCCGTGTTCCTTTTCATGGAACTATTGTGAGAGCCCGTGTTTCCTTTTCATGGAACTATTGTGAGAGCCCGTGTTCCTTTTCATGGAACTATTGTGAGAGCCCGTGTTCCTTAGCTGGAACATGTGAGACATGAAAACATGAGTGCACTGCTCCCGAGGCAGTTGATGGTGAGTGTTATGTCCCTGTTTGTATGAGTGTGTGAACTTTATTGTTTTGACTGTCAAGTTTTACTTATTGTGAACCAAAAAATAGAATAAAAAGCTTGTTATTTTGTTTTGTTGCCAGTTTATGCATTTCTGGGGTGATTTTCAGATACTGAAATATGAAAAATGCTCAGCTTCAGGGGGCTTTGCCCCTGAGCCCTGACCCCCACCAGGGGCTTTGCCCCTGGACCCCCCCCAACACACACTCACTCTCTCTCACTCTCTCTCTCTCTGTCTCTGCCTCTTCACACACACGTCCCTCTCTCTGTATCACACACACTCACACACACACACACACACGCGTGCGCGCGCACACACACACACACACACACACACACACAGCGTGCACGTACACGCGCGCATACACACAACACACAGCGTGCACGTACACGCGCGCATACACACACACACACACACACACACACACACACACACCGTTCTCGTAAAACGCTCGCGTATGAACAAACAGATGGGCAAAGTTAGAGAAAAGAGGGGAGGTGGGGAAAGGGGGGCTGGAGAGAGAGAGAGAGAGAGGGAAGAGAGAGAGAGAGAGAGAGAGAGAGAGAGAGAGAGAAGAGAGAGAGAGAGAGAGTGAGTGAGGATGTGAGTGATGTGAGTGAGAGAGAGAGAGAGAAGAGAGAGAGAAGAGAGAGTAGAGAGAGAGAGAGAGAGAGAGAGAGAAGAGGAGGAGGAGAGAGAGAGGAGACAGGGATAACCCAGTAGCAGGAGAAAACCGAATTAAGCCAGAAACCCCGCGAAGAAACACGCTGTAAAACGATCAGTTATGATGCCCCTTCCTCCTCTTCCTGCCTTCCCATACTGCTTCCATTACGGCCTGGAACGGCACCGTCCACATAAAGCCCCGCGTTCTACAGACCTGCCCCAGACCCTGCGCGCGTTCCGCATTCCCACCATGAACGATAAACTGCGTCCCCTTTCGGGCAGTTTCTGACTCACAGGTGTAACAAAAGGAGGCTGTTCAATCACCTTGATGCAGCTGCCCCCCCCCCCCCCCTATCCCCCTTTCCCCCCCCCGAGTTGTGTATGTACGTGTATGCGCGCGTGTTCTGTGCGTTGGCATGTCCGTGGTAAACTTTCATGTCGGCTCTATCTCGGTAAGTACAATCATTTTTCCCTAACCAAAAATGGAAAAGCAAAAAAACATTGAACAAGGCCTGGATTAAAAAAAAGCTAAACACAAATAACCACAGGTGAGATCGAAAACAGGTGTAAGCCCCAAAAATTATTGATCAGATATAAGCAAGCCTTCTTTATGACCAAAAAAAAAACAACAACAAAAAACCCAACAGAATCCCAGTTCGGCTTATATTTTGAAAGCTTATGAATATTTCGGAGAGGAGTTTTATCCAAGATTCAAGTGAACTTAAGCTGAATCCAAATTTCATCGCGACAAAATCAAAATTTGCGAAAAAACGTTCTTGTTTCTTTTTGTTTGAATGTTATGATTGGAGAAACGTATCCAAATGGAATTTTCTTATTCCCTCCGAAAAATAAAAGAAAATATAATCTTGTGAGTCTTTATAGTTTCGGTAATAAATCAACATTCAATCAACATCGCCACTTTTAGTGAATGTGCGGTATTTTTTTTTTTTAGGAAATAATGAACATTTTTGATCAGATATACTGTTTTATTTTATGACCAGCACCAGCATTCTGTGCGCTCACCCCCCGCAATACCTGGAGGCAAAAAATTTGAAAGTAGAAGAACATACTATTCTTTTAAACATGACCCCAGGAAAGTCCTGTTGACAGTGGGAAAGACTACAACTTTGGATTCTCTCTTGAGGGCACATAAGACCGTATGGTGAAAGCTTGGGTGTGTCTGGATGGCACTGTCTTTATCTGTCCGTGGGCGGGGTGGTTGGGTTTTGTGGGGGGGTGCTCGGCAGCTGGAGGGTGGTTGTTTTCGCCCGGGGGGCTCTGCAGTCATGAAATACGGGGTGGTACAAAACCCTGGGGATGCTACTTTAAGGCTGTTATGAGCTGCATCCTGTAGTCTGATTTACCTCTGTTCAGGAGCAGTTATGTCCCTTGTATCTTAATGGAGTTCCTGTGCGTGCCTGTACCCATCGTCAAACAGCGCAGGCCTCCAAGGGTGGTACAGGGCTGCTCTAAAGGCAGGTGAAGACAGTGCTTCTCTGGGTCCTCCCCAGCACCTTTGGGTGTTTTTATTTTCTTCTTTGCCTTAACTAGGCTGACCCTGGAGAAAGGCCCAGTGACGGTGAGGAAAGACCCACTGACCCCAGGGAAAGTCCTGTTGACAGTGGGGAAAAACTACAACTTTGGATTTCTCTCTTGAGGGCACATAAGACCGTATGGTGAAGCTTGGCTGTGTTGGAAATGGCACTGCTTCTCTTCGTGGGGCAGGGGTGTTTTGGGGCTGTGGGGTGTGCTCGGCAGCTGGAGGGTGGTGTTTTCGCCGGTGGGCTCTTTCAGTCATGAAAAACGGGGTGGTACAACCCATGGGGATGCTACTTTAAGGCTGTTATGGAGCTGCATCCTGTAGTCTGATTTACCTCTTGTTCAGGAGCAGTTTATGTCCCTTGATATCTTAATGGAGTGTCCTGGGGCGTGCCTGTACCCATCGTCAACACAGCGCAGGGCCCCCAAGGGTGGTACAGGACTGCTCTAAAGGCAGGTGAAGACAGGCTTCTCTGGGTCCTCCCAGCACCTTCGGGTGTTTCATTTTCTTCTTTGCCTTAACTAGGCTGACCCTGGAGAAAGGCCCAGTGACGGTGAGGAAAGACCCACTGACCACAGGGGAAAGTCCTGTTGACAGTGGGAAAGACTACAACTTTGGTCTCTCTTGAGGGCAATAAGACCGTAATGGTGAAAACTTGGCTGGTTCTGGAGTGGCACTGTCTTCATCTGTCCGTGGGGAGGGGTGGTTGGGTCTGTGGGGTGTGCTCGGCAGCTGGAGGGTGGTGTTTTCGCCGGTGGCTCTGCAGTCATGAAATACGGCTGGTACACCCATTGGGATGCTACTTAAAGGGTGTTATGAGCTGCATCCTGTAGCTGATTTACCTCTGTTCAGGAGCAGTTATGTCCCTTGATTTCTTAATGGAGTGTCCTGTGCGTGCCTGAAACCCCTCGTCAACACAGCGCAGGCCCCCAAGGGTGGTACAGGGGCTGCTCTAAAGGCAGGTGAAGACAGTGCTTCTCTGGGTCCTCCCCAGCACCTTCGGGTGTTTCATTTTCTTCTTTGCCTTAACTAGGCTGACCCTGGAGAAAGGCCCAGTTTACGGTGAGGAAAGACCCACTGACCACAGGAAAGTCCTGTTGACAGTGGGAAAGACTACAACTTTGGATTCTCTCTTGAGGGCACATAAGACCGTATGGTTAAAGCTTGGCTGTGTCTGGAAGTGGCACTGTCTTCATCTGTCCGTGGGCAGGGGTGGTTGGGTCTGTGGGGTGTGCTCGGCAGCTGAGGGTGGTTTTTCGCCGGTGGGCTCTGCAGTCTGAATACGGCTGGTACACCCATGGGATGCTACTTTAAGGTGTTATGAGCTGCATCCTGTAGTCTGATTTACCTCTGTTCAGGAGCAGTTATGTCCCTTGATATCTTAATGGAGTGTCCTGTGCGTGCCTGTACCCATCGTCAACACAGCGCAGGCGTCCCCAAGGGTGGTACAGGGGCTGCTCTAAAGGCAGGTGAAGACAGTGCTTCTCTGGGTCCTCCCAGCACCTTCGGGTGTTTCATTTTCTTCTTTGCCTTAACTAGGCTGACCCTGGAGAAAGGGGCCCGTGACGGTGAGGGAAAGACCCACTGAACCCCAGGGAAAGTCCTGTTGACAGTGGGGGAAAGACTACAACTTTGGATTCTCTCTTGAGGGCACAAAAAGACCGTTTTGGGAAAGCTTGGCTGTGTCTGGAGTGGGGACTGTCTTCATCTGTCCGTGGGCAGGGGGGGTTGGGTCGTGGGGTGTGCTCGGCAGGGTGGAGGGTGGTGTTTTCGCCGGTGGGCCCCTGGCAGTCATGAAATACGGGCTGGTACACCCATGGGGATGCTACTTTAAGGCTGTTATGAGCTGCATCCTGTAGTCTGATTTTACCTCTGTTCGGAGCAGTTATGTCCCTTGATATCTTAATGGAGTGTCCTGTGCGTGCCTGTACCCATCGTCAACACAGCGCAGGCCTCCAAGGGTGGTACAGGACTGCTCTAAAGGC
Source organism: Conus ventricosus (assembly GCA_018398815.1). Lineage (NCBI taxonomy): Eukaryota > Metazoa > Mollusca > Gastropoda > Neogastropoda > Conidae > Conus > Conus ventricosus. Next base: position 4,832 of record JAFLJL010018156.1, read on the forward strand.
AGGTGAAGACAGTGCTTCTCTGGGTCCCCCCCCAGCACCTTCGGGGGTTTTCATTTTCCTTTGCCTTAACTAGGCTGACCCTGGAGAAAGGCCCAGTGACGGTGAGGAAAGACCCACTGACCACAGGGAAAGTCCATGTTGACAGTGGGAAAGACTACACTTTGGATTCTCTCTTTAGGCACATAAGACCGTTAGGTGAAAGCTTGGCTGTGTCTGGAGTGGCACTGTCTTCAATCTGTCCGTGGCAGGGGTGGTTGGGTCTGTGGGGTGTGCTCGGGAGCTGGAGGGTGGTGTTTTCGCCGGTGGGCTCGCAGTCATGAAATACGGGGTGGTACACCCATGGGGATGCTACTTTAAGGCTGTTATGAGCTGCATCCTGTAGTCTGAATTTTCCTCGTTCAGGAGCAGTTATGTCCCTTGATATCTTAATGGAGTGTCCTGTGCGTGCCTGTACCCTCGTCAACACAGCGCAGGCCTCCAAGGGTGGTACAGGACTGCTCTAAAGGCAGGTGAGACGTGCTTCTCTGGGGCCTCCCCACACCTTCGGGTGTTTCATTTTCTCCACACACACACACACACACACACACACACACACACACACACACATCTGCCTACCCGTCCCATCTGTCGTAAACCCCCCCCCCCCCCCCCCTCTCTGTCTCTGCCTTTCATCTTTTTTCATCTTTTATTCAAAAATGCTTTCAACAACATACACTTATTAAAAAAAATAGAGTGAAAGAAAACCAAGGGACACTTTTATGTTAAATCGATGAGGGAGAAAAACACCCTAGTCACACACACGCACGCACACACACAACACACACACACACGCGCGCGCGCGCACGCACGCACGGACACACACACACACACACACACACACACACACACACACACACACACACACACACACACACCTGCTTACCCGTCTATCTCTCGTACCCCCTCTCTCCCCATCTCTCTCCCTCGAGCTCTGTTCTGCTGCTCTCTTTTTTCTTAAAAAAAATCTTTTCTTTATGAATGCCAGGCTTTCCTACGCCTTCTGCCCATTTTATCTGTCCGCCATTCCCATGATTGAGCTGCCCGTGTGCCTGTACGTTAGAGAGGCTGTATGTATGTATGTATGTATGTATGTATGTAGCCCACGCCGTGTGCCGATGAAGCCGAATTCACAGAGGACAAATCACAATCACGTTGTGTTAATACTGGGACAGGCAGGCGAATGCCCGCTTGGTGGGTGACCTGCTTCATTGATGGGTTTGAACTTTTTTTGTTTTTGTTTTGCGGAATAGGACGTTTATTGATGATTATGGGGTTTCTTTTCGTGCGCGCGCGCGCGCGGCGCGCGTGTGTGTGTGTGTGTTTTGTGTGTGTGTGTGTGTGTGTGTGTGTGTGTTCCTAAGTTTAACATACATTCTCTCTCTCTCTCTGAGCATACCTGCATTTGTGTTCGTGTAATTGTGTATAATTGCACGTGTTTGTGAGTGTACATGTGTGTGTGTGTGTGTGTGTGTTTTGTGTGTGTGTGTGTGTGTGTGTGTGTGTGTGTGTGTGTGTTCGTTCTTTAATTTAATGTCTATCCACTTTACAGTGATCTTAGACAAAAACAAGAGACAAACGAACAGGCATACAAACAAATAAAGACAAAACAGAAAAACACATGTAAAAGGGGCCGGCGCGTGTGTGTGTGTGTGTGTGTGTGTGTGTGTGTGTGTGTGTGTGTGTGTGTGTGTGTGTGTGTGAGAGAGAGAGAGAGAGAGAGAGAGAGAGAGAGAGAGAGAGAGAGAGAGAAGAGAGAGGAGAGAGGAGAGAGTGTGTGTGTGTGTTGTGTGTGTGTGTGTGTGTGTTTGTGTGTGTGTGTGTGTGTGTGCGCGCGCGTAAGGGGAGGGGGGGGCATAAATGTGTGTATTGTTTTAAAAATGTCATTAAAAGTGTATGGAGTGTGGAGGTAGTGTAGTATACTAATCTTTGCATGCATAGTCTATTCAATTAATGAGATACCAATAAGTGACCATCACTTTAACCCCATTCTAATCTGCCGGCATAACGGTAAACTGCTTTAGCCTTGATTCATATCTGAACATTTTTAAAGAAACAAAACATTTTTAACCATTGAAATAATAAGAAATAACTCGAGAATCAAAGTAAATGTCCAATTGGACTCTTAACAATTGCCTAACAACTTCTATAGCCTTCGCTTCGTTCCAAAAACATCCCAAAAATTCGCGACTGATGGGTTCAAACTTAATAACCAAGTAGGTAAATATTTTTTTAGTATTTCTGCAAAGGAAGATGACATGGAATAGTGTAATATTTTGGCCACAAATACAAGTGACATTTTTACAATATTTTGTTTGTATGCATCAAGTCTGAGTCTAAAGATCAGACTCTTCAAAAGTCGTTCCTGGTGGAGATTGTGTCCCGTTTTATATTTATTTTACAAGCTTCTTAAAGAATTTTCCCTTGTTGTCCTTTATTATGTTTGGGGCACTTTTTGTCTTCCTATCACCGAATCCCATGATGCTTTACCTAAAAGGCTATAATTTTCATGCAAGGATAAAGGAATATTTATTTTGTAAAGCTCTTTTCCTTAGTGTGTGTGTGTGTGTGTGTGTGTGTGTGTGTGTGTGTGTGTGTGTGTGTGTGTGTGTGTGTGTGTGTGTTGTGTTCCTAAGTTTAACATACATTCTCTCTCTCTCTCTCTCTGAGCATACCTGCATTTGTGTTCGTGTAATTGTGTATAATTGCACGTGTTCGTGAGTGTGTGTGTGTGTGTTGTGTGTGTGTGTGTGTGTGTGTGTTTTGTGTGTGTGTGTGTGTGTGTGTGAGAGAGAGTGCGTGCGTGCGTGCGTGCGTGCGCCCGCGTGTATGTGAGAGAGAGAGAGAGAGGAGAGAGAGGGGAGAGAGAGAGAGAGAAAGAGAGAGAGAGAGAGAGAGAGCAAGAGAGAGTGCGCGTATGCGTGCGTACGTGTGTACGTGTGCGTGCTCCTTGTAAGCAAACACCCCGTCAAATCCTAACGTGTGCGAGCTAAGACGGAAGCCTTGTATTTTTCATAGCATTCCGCAAGAACATTCTGTTTTTGATGGTCCTTGCCAATAGCATGCCGCGGGGTTCAATACCCAAGCTGGGATGAAGACAAAAAAAAAAAAAAAAAAAAATCCGGTTCCCATGTATGCACACCATTTTGGTGAACGTACCATTTTACCACATTGGTGAACACACAGTATTTCACGAAGGTGAACACGCCATTCAGAAACATAAGGGACATCCTGCGATAACATAATTATACAGAGGCGCACAAAATCGCCGAAAAGTGCTACTTTAAACATTCAGACAGCAGAGCACATCGCTACATTAACATTCAGATATCAGAACAATCACTTTGGGATGTAAGTGAAAACGTCACACTCATATAACACCAATGAATGTAATTGAAGACAGGTGAAAAATTCCATATACATATTGTGAACATACAGCATTCCCTAAGGTGAACATTACAGTCGTAACTTAGGTTACACGTTTAAAAAACATTATTAGGGGAACATACCCTATTAACTTTCACAAAAGTGAATAACATTATTAGCATAGGTGTAAAATACCCTATTAACTTTCACAAAAGTGAATAACATTATAGCATAGAACACGCCACATTAACACAAAAAAAAGTGAAAAAACTACACAAGTGCACGTCACAATTAGTTTCATAAGGTGAAAAAACCACATTTTATACGTAAACATTTTTGCATTCACAAAGAACCACATCAATACAAATGGGCATATTACCGAAAAATCAAATAGACGAAAACAACCCCTAAGAGTTTCTTACTGGTGAGTATACGGCGTGATGAATTCATGCTGAGTAGACCCATTCAATTTCACCTATGTGAACATACCTACTGACTCAGTGACACTTGCCAGCAACATGTCACAGTGACCGGGGTTTAAAATTGATACTGACCGACGCGGGCGAAATCGGTTACCATTCAATTCAGCGAAGACCAGTTCACTGCCACGATTTCCAAGGACAACTACTAAACGCGACAGGGAGGAGAGAGGAGAGAGAAGAGAGAGGGGGAGGAGAAAAGAGGGAGAGAGGGGGAAAAATGAGAGAGAAGGAGAGAGGACAGAAAGACAGGACAAGAACAAAAAAAAAAAAGAAGAGAGAGAAAGGAGGTGGTGGGTGAGTGGGGGGGGGGGGGGGGGGGGGGGGGTGGAGGGGAGAAGCGCAAGAGGGCTCAGTACTATTCGACATCTGTTGCGCAGCAACACACACACACACACACACACACACACACCCCACCCCAACACCCCACACCACACCCCAAGCACGCACGCACACACCACACACACCAACACACAAAACAACACAACACACCACACACACCAAACAGGGGCTGCGTTTATGGAGGGTAGAGCGAAAGAGTGAGGGGCAGACATGCAGGAAAGAGGGGACGAGAGGGAAAGTGGGGAGGGGGGTGGGGGGAGAGAGGGAGACAGGAGAGAGAGGAGAGGAGAAAAACAGCAGGAAACGATGACAAGAGGGAAGGAGAGGAGAGGAGGGGCCTTGGCACAGCAGGAGAAATGGTGAATCCGTAACGATGTTCAAAGAAAGCATGCCCCAAATGATTGCTTCCCCCTTCCCTGGTTTAAAAGGTTGGGAACATAACCCTAAGCCACGTTGAAAATTTCCCCTTTTATTTCAAAAATTTAGGCGGGTAAAAAGGAATTTTTTTTTTTAAACCGCGGGAAAATCATTTTAAAAAAATTTTAAAATTATCCCCAAAAAAACCCGGGGTTGGCAATGCCCCTTTTTTAAACAAACCTTTTCAAAACCAAGAGAAGGGAGAAGGGATTTTAAAAGGAAAAGGGGAGAAAGGGGAAAAACCAACCCAACCAAAAACCATGCTGTTTTTTAGGGATTTAACAAGGTCGGTGGGGGAGGGGGGGGGGGGGGGGGGGGGTTTTTTGGAGGGGGAAGGAAAGGTGCTTTTTCAAACCCTTCTGTGGAAAGCCACCAACAAACAAACAAAAAACACAAACACAACCAATTTTTAACCAAGCAGAAAGGGGAACCCAACAACAACCCCAAACCCTCAAGCAACGGCACCCTTTTTCCCAAAGACAGGTGGAGCAAAAATGCAAAAAAAGCCAGAGGTGAGAAAAGGGGGGGGGGGAAAAAGGGGCCCGGGAGAAAAGGGGAAATTTTTAAAGGGGAGAAACATGAAAAAAGGAAGGGGAAAATTTTTTAAAAAACCAAAAATTTGGACCCAACGAAAATCCCTGGCATCCTAAACGAATTTTTTAAACAAACAAAAAATTTTCCCCCCAAACGGGGTTTATTTTTGTTTTTCCTGGGTTTTCTTATTTCCCCCCAAGCCGAAAAAATTTTTAAGGAAACCCGGGCCCTGTTTTTGGCCCAAAAACGGAAAAAAATTAAATGTTTAAAATCCCTTTTTTTCCCCCCCTTTTTTGAAATAACCCCCATTTGTTGAAGAAATTATTCACTAAAAATGTGTCCTTGTTTCCCTGTGTTTTGTTGGCGTGGTTTGGGTGTGAGTTTTTTTGGGGTTTTTGTTGAAAAAGAAAAAAAAAGGGAAGAGAAGGGAAAAGAAGGGAAGGGAAGAGGCAAAACGGGCCAATTTTTTAAATTTTAAAGTGAGAGAGGGAGAGGAAAGAAAAGGAGACTTTTAAGGGGGGAACGAGAGAATGAGAGAGAGAGAAAAAGGGGAGAGGGGAAGAGAGGAGAGAGAGAGAATAAGTCTCTGAAGCACTGAAAGAGAACAAAAAGGGTTTTAAAATTCCATGAAACCCCGGAAAATCTCCATCCGTCTGTTTTCCCCAAAAACCCCCCCGCCCCGCCCCAAAAAATTTCCCCCCCCCCCCCAACCCCCCCTCCTTCCTCTTCATCGTAAGGGCAGGGGTTTTGTGGTACCCACCCCCCCCCTTTTTCCCATCCGCTCGCCCTGCTAATTACTTCCCCTTCTACACCCATCTACACTCCGGGCTTTTTTTTGTCTAACGACGCCCTTTACACCACACACCACGGGACCCGGGACGCCCCGGGACGCACGCACCCCACGCACCACACCCACACACAAAAACACACACAACACACACACACACAAAAAAAAACTAGCAAGTACATCACTTCCCTAAAAAAAAAGACCGAGTTGGGCTAAATTTTAAATAATAAAAAAGTAAGGGAAAGGGGGATAAATACAAACGTTCATTCCCGTGAAAGGGCCCTTGCCACACCTGAAGGGGGGTAAGCTTGATATAAAAAAATTTTTTACCAAATTTTCTTCTTCGGGATAAATTTTAAGGAGGGAAATTTTCCCTGTTTCAACTAAAAAGGGACGAACAAATCTCTCCTCTTTTCTCTCTCCCCTCTCTTCTCTCCTCTCTTCTCTTTTCTCTCTCTCTTCTCTCTCACACACACACACCAACACACACTCTCAGAGTAAAAGAAGAAAGAGGGGGGGAACAGACAGAAGACACATAGAAGAAAAAGTGAAAGGGAAAAAGAGAGAGAGAGGGGAGAGCGAGAAAGATGAGAAGATTTTTAAGAATGAGGGGCACAAGAGAGAGGGGAGGGGAGGGAGGGAGGGAGGAAGGGACCGGACAGAGGGAGAGAGAGAGAGAAGAAAGGGGGAGGGGGGGGTGGGGGGGGGGGGGGTGTGTAACGTTGAAAGGGAGGGCAAAGCCGGGGCGATGATGGGGGAAAAACAAAGTGTCAAAAACAAAGGAAACCAACACGAATCCAAAAAAATTTTTGCACTTTATTAAAAAAGAATTGACAAGAACAAACAAAAACCCAAAGGAAAAAACGATCCCTTTAGACAAAAAGGGGAAGGGGGGAAGGGGGGGGGAGGGGGGGGCAGAAATGGGTTTCGTTTTACGGGAAAGGGCAAAGATGACGTTTCCCCCGATCGCGATTGGAGCAAAATTCTTTGCAGGTAAAAGGGGGGGGGGTGAGGGTGGGTGGGAAAAGGGGGGGGGGAGAGGGTGGGGGGGTGGTGGGGGGATGGGCCATCCCGTTTGGGTGATGGCCAAAAAGCCCCTAAAAAAGACAAATCAGGGGCTTTTAGGGAAAAGTTCAGTTTGCGTTTTAAAAAAACCCTGGGTGCGCCAGGTGTGTTTTGTGTGTGTGTTGTGTGTGTGTTGTTGGGGTGTGTTGGGGGGGGGAGAAGGAAAAGAGGAGGAGAGGAGAAGAGTGAAGTGGGGGGAAAAGGGGAAAAGGTGAGAGGAAGAAGGGAGATGGGGGAGAGAGAGGAGAGAGAGAGAGAGGGGCACTTTTTTTTTGGCTAACAAACAAAGGGGAGAAATTTGATGAGGCCAAACCCCGCCACAATTGGGATTCTGCTCAAAAACCCTTAAAACCACCCCAATTTCAAAGGGCCCTTTAGGCCCCGAAATTTTTCCTTTAAAATCATAACGATGAAAAAACCCAAACCCCACAAACCATTTCCCTTGTTTCAGGGGGTTTTTCCCCCGATGAAAATTAAGTACAATTTTTCAAATATATGACCTTCCCCCTTTTAAAAAGTCACAATTTTGGCCTTTGCACTCCCCCGTGACTCTTTTGTTTGCGCCAGGTTGGGGGCCCCAAAATATCCCCTTCCCTTTTATTTAAAACTGTCTGCTGGGAAACCTGGGTTGACCTTGTGGGCCCTAGAACGAAAACCCCGGAGAAACAACTTTTAGACACAATGAAAATTTTTCAAAGAATGCGATTGCGCCCTTCTAAAGAATACCCATTCCCTTTTGCCACGGCCTTGGCGCCTCAAAGTGTGGTTTTACGCCCGTAAAAGGGGGCCCTAATGGGACAGATCCACTTTTGTTCCCGGGTAGTGGGTACCCGGGGGGGGGGGGGGGGGGGAACTCAAAAGAGAAGAGAGTTAAAGGGGGAGAAGAGAGAGAGAAATTAAAAAAGAGAGGGGAGGGGAGGGGGACAAAGACAAACAAGTCAAACAAAAATTTTATAATTTAAAGAGGTAATAGATAAGCAAAGAAAGCTTTTTTTTTTTCTTTCCCTATTTGCCCGGGTAGGATCAAAAATGGCCCAAAAAAAGAAGAGGCCCAAAAAAAAAGCATGCAAAAAATGGCTTGAAAAAAAAATTTTGTTTCGGGAAATTTAAAAAAAAAAAAAAAAAAGAAAAAGTAAAATTTTGGGGAAGGGGAGAGAGAGGGCGGGGTTGGGGAAAAAGAGAGAAGCAGGAGCGAAATTTATGGAAAAGAGAGAGGGGGAGGGGGAGAGAAGAGAGAGAAAGGGAAAAGGAGTTTAAAAAGCCCATCCTACGGCCAAAGGGGGGGAAAAGGGGTTTTTGGGGGACGGGGGGAAAGGGGAGGTAAAAAAGAAACGGAGGGGGAAAAGGGTGAAGAAATCACACCGGGTTGACCTTTAAATGGGGGGGGGTGGGGGGATGGGGTGGAGGGTTTGGGGGTGCTGTGGGGGTTCGGTGGGTGATGGGATGATGATGTAAAGGACTCTTCCAAAATCCCCGTCAGGGGGTTTTTAAAACCCTTTTACTCATTTTGCCGGAAGTTTGTTTTTGGACATGTAACAGTATCCACTGGTTGGGGCCCTTTTTTTTCATATTCTACCTGTAAGGGTTTTTTTTAGTAAAAGGGTTTTTTTTAGCCTCTTTGTCCCTTTTGTAAGAAATCCCCCTCTCCCCCTCTTCTCTCTGAAAGTGTGTGTGTGTGTGTGTGTTGTGTGTGTGTGTGTGTGTGTGTGTTCGTTCTTTAATTTAATGTCTATCCACTTTACAGTGATCTTAGACAAAACAAGAGACAAACGAACAGGCATACAAACAAATAAAGACAAAACAGAAAAACACATGTAAAAGGGGCCGGCGTGTGTGTGTGTGTGTGTGTGTGTGTGTGTGTGTGTGTGTGTGTGTGTGTGTGTGTGTGAGAGAGAGAGAGAGAGAGAGAGAGAGAGAGAGAGAGAGAGTGTGTGTGTGTGTGTGTGTGTGGGGTGTGTGTGTGTGTGTGTGCGCGTAAGGGGAGGGGGGGGGGGGCATAAATGTGTGTATTGTTTTAAAAATGTCATTAAAAGTGTATGGAGTGTGGAGGTAGTGTAGTATACTAATCTTTGCATGCATAGTCTATTCAATTAATGAGATACCAATAAGTGACCATCACTTTAACCCCATTCTAATCTGCCGGCATAACGGTAAACTGCTTTAGCCTTGATTCATATCTGAACATTTTTAAAGAAACAAAACATTTTTAACCATTGAAATAATAAGAAATAACTCGAGAATCAAAGTAAATGTCCAATTGGACTCTTAACAATTGCCCTAACAACTTCTATAGCCTTCGCTTCGTTCCCAAAAACATCCCAAAAATTCGCGACTGATGGGTTCAAACTTAATAACCAAGTAGGTAAATATTTTTTAGTATTTCCGCAAAGGAAGATGACATGGAATAGTGTAATATTTTGGCCACAAATACAAGTGACATTTTTACAATATTTTGTTTTGTATGCATCAAGTCTGAGTCAAAAGTCGTTCCTGGTGGAGATTGTGTCCCGTTTTATATTTATTTTACAAGCTTCTTAAAGAATTTTCCCTTGTTGTCCTTTATTATGTTTGGACACTTTTTGTCTTCCTATCACCGAATCCCATGATGCTTTACCTAAAAGGCTATAATTTTCATGCAAGGATAAGGAATATTTATTTTGTAAAGCTCTTTTCCTTAGTGTGTTGTGTGTGTGTGTGTGTGTGTGTGTGTGTTGTGTTGTGTGTGTGGTGTGTGTGTGTTCCTAAGTTTAACATACATTCTCTCTCTCTCTCTCTCTGAGCATACCTGCATTTGTGTTCGTGTAATTGTGTATAATTGCACGTGTTCGTGAGTGTGTGTGTGTGTGTGTGTGTGTGTGTGTGTGTGTGTGTGTGTGTGTGTGTGTGTGTGTGTGTGTGTGAGAGGTGCGTGCGTGCGTGCGTGCGTGCGCCCGCGTGTATGTGAGAGAGAGAGAGAGAGAGAGAGAGAGAGGGGAGAAAGAGAGAGAGAGAGAGAGAGAGAGAGAGAGAGAGAGAGAGAGAGAGAGCAAGAGAGAGTGCGCGTATGCGTGCGTACGTGTGTACGTGTGCGTGCTCCTTGTAAGCAAACACCCCGTCAAATCCTAACGTGTGCGAGCTAAGACGGAAGCCTTGTATTTTTCATAGCATTCCGCAAGAACATTCTGTTTTTGATGGTCCCTTGCCAATAGCATGCCGCGGGGTTCAATACCCAAGCTGGGATGAAGACAAAAAAAAAAAAAAAAAAAAAAAAAATCCGTTCCCATGTATGCACACCACTTGGTGAACGTACCATTTTACCACATTGGTGAACACACAGTAATATTCACGAAGGTGAACACGCCATTCAGAAACATAAGTGGACATCCTGCGATAACATAATTATACAGAGGCGCACAACATCGCCGAAAAGTGCTACATTAACATTCAGACAGCAGAGCACATCGCTACATTAACATTCAGATATCAGAACACATCACATTGATGTAAGTGAAAACGTCACACTCATATAAACACCATTGAATGTACATGAAGACAGGTGAACATTCCATATACATATTGGTGAACATACAGCATTCCCTAAGGTGAACATACAGTCGTAACTTAGGTACACGTACCACATTAACATAATTATGTGAACATACCCTATTAACTTTCACAAAAGTGAATAACATTATAGCATAGTGTGAACATACCCTATTAACTTTCACAAAAGTGAATAACATTATAGCATAGAACACGCCACATTAACACAAAAAAAGTGAACAAACTACACAAGTGACACTGTCACAATTAGTTTCATAAAGGTGAACAAACCACATTTTCATACGTAAACATATTAGCATTCACAAAGCATACCACATCAATACAAATGGGCATATTACACGAACATCAAATAGACGAAAACAAACCCCACATAAGAGCTTTCTTACTGGTGAGTATACGGCGCTGACTGAAATTCATGCATGAGATACGACCCATTCCAATGCACCTATGTGAACATACCATACTGACTCACGTGAACACTTGCCAGCTAACATGTCACAGTGACGCGGGGTAAACATTAGATACTGACCGACGCGGGCGAAAATACGGTTACCATTCAATTCAGCGAAAGAACCAAGTTAGCACTGCCACGATTTCCAAGGACACCTACTAAAACAGCGACAGAGAGAGAGAGAGAGAGAGAGAGAGAGAGAGAGAGAGAGAGAGAGAGAGAGAGAGAGACAGACAGACAGACAGAGACACATAGAAACAGAAAAAATATAAAAAAGAGAGAGAGACGGAGGTCGGTGGGGTGAGGGGGGGAAAGCGCAAGAGGGCTCAGCTACTATTTCAGAACATCTGTTGCAAAGCAGACACACACACACACACACACACACACACACACACACACACACACACACACACCAAGCACGCACGCACACGCACACACACACACACACATACACACACGGGCGCTCGCGTATACTGGAGATAGAGACAGAAAGAGTGAGACAAGACATGCAGAAAGAGAGACCGAGAGGGGAAAGTGAGGGAGGGGGAGTGGGGGAGAGAGGGGAAGACAGAGAGAGAGAGGAGGAGAATAAAGCAGGAAACGATGACAAGAAGGGAAGGAGAAGAGAGGAGAGGGCCATTGGCACCAAGCAGGAGAAATGCGTGACATCCGTAACGATGTTCAAAGCAAGGCATTGTCTTCCTCCGAAACAGTCGATTTTTGTTTCTTCTCGTTCTCGCCCATTCCCGAGCCACGCACACAATCCCCAACAATTGGGAAGGAATCCCACGTCCCATGCTTCTGTGCTGGGCCACGCGTGCCGATGAATCGACTGCTTCAAACCATCAGCCTAATTTCTCTCTCCCTCTCTCTCTCTCTCTGACGTACACATGTTGTTGTAAGACGGATGATTCAGCATAAAATGTGGTGCCTGTGGTGTGGCATGGTGTGGTGTGGTGTGGTGTGGTGTGTGTGTGGTGTGTGTGTGTGTGTGTGTGTGAGAGAGAGAAGAGAGAGAGAGAGAGAGAGAGAGAGAGAGAGAGAGAGAGAGAGCGAGAGAGACAGAGGCAGATTGACAGACTTACAGAGAGAGAGAGAGAGAGAGGGACAGAGACAGAGGCAGACTGACAGACTTACAGAGAGAGAGAGAGTGAGAGGTGAGAGAGAGAGAGAAGAGAGAGAGAGAGAGAGAGAGGAGGAGAGGGAGAGAGAGAGAGATGAGATCGTCTCTGAAGCACTGAAGAGAACTACAAGGGTTAAAAGTCTCGCATGACCACGGAACTCTCCATCCGTCTGTCATCCACCCCCACGCCCCGCCCCATATCCTCCCACCCCACCCCCCTCCTTCCGTCTTCATCGAAAGGTCAGGGCTTTATGTGGTACCCCCACCCCTTTCTCCCATCCGCTCGCTCTGCTAAGTTACATCCATTCTACATCGATCTATCACTCCGGTCTTTTGTTAGTCTAACGACGCCATTTACACACACACACGCACGCACGCACGCACGCACGCACGCACGCACGCACCACCACGCACACACACCCACACACACACCACACACACACACCACACACACACACACACAAACACACACTAGCAAGTACATGCACTCCTACACAAACAGAAAAGACCGAGTTGGTGCTAATTGTAAAGTCAGTAAAATGTAAGAAGGGAGATGAAATACAAACGTTCATTCAGTGAAAGACCCTTGCCACACCTGAAGGGGGCGTAAGCATTGATATAAGAATATTACCAATTGTCTGCTTCGGCATAATCTAAGGAGAGGATTTACATGTACAACTAAAAGGCAGTGACGATACATAATCTCTCTCTCTCTCTCTCTCTCTCTCTCTCTCTCTCTCTCTCTCTCTCTCTCTCTCTACACACACACACACACACACTCTCAGAGTAAAAGACAGAGAGAGAGGGAGGAGGAACAGAGCGAGAGACACAGAGAGAGAGAGAGTGAAGGAGAAAAAGAGAGAGAGAGAGAGAGCGAGAAAGTGAGGAGAGATATATTAAGAATGAGGACGACAAGGAGAGAGAGGAAGAGGGGAGGGAAGGGAGGGAGGAGGCACAGAGACAGATGAGAGAGTCAGAGAGAAGAAGACAGAGGGGGGATGGTGTAAGGGGGTGGAGGGTGGGGGTGGGGTGTGGTGTAAGTGAAACGTGGAGCAAAGCCGTGAGACGATGATGGTGGAAAGAAACAAAGTGTCAGACAACAAAGTGAAATCCAACCGTGTCAAACCAAGTGTGGACGTTTAGTAGAGGGGATTGACAGAGAACGGGACAACAAGGAAATGACGATACGTGAGACAGGGAAGGAGAGGAGAGGGAGGGGAGGAGAGGGGAGAGAGATGGATGCGTCATGAAGCAGAGATGACGACCCCGGATCAGCGATTGGAGAAGTTTGAGGTAAAGGGTGGGAGAGGGGGTGGTAAGAAGGGGTGGGGGAGAGAGGTGGAGTGAGAGAGAGTGAGAGTAGAGATGAGGAGATTGGAGGAGAGTCGCCGAAAGAGAAAGTCAGAGGTTAGAGTAGGTGAGAATTGACGTTAGAGATAGTGGAGTGGAGGTGAGAGGAGAGAGAGTGGGGATGAGATGTGTGGGAGGAGGCGGAGAGAGAGAGAGGAGAGAGAGAGAGAGAGAGAGAGAGGAGAGAGAGAGAGAATGAGAGTGAGCAGAGAGAAGAGAGAGAGAAGAGAGAGAGGAGAGGAGGAGAGAGGAGAAGAGAGAGAGAGAGAGAGAGAGAGAGAGAGAGGAGCACTTTTTTCGGCTAACAAACAGAGGAGAGAAAGTTTGATGAGGCCACGCCACAATTGGGATTCTGCTCTAAATCACCATAATACCACCCAATGCAAGCGTCCTGAGGCCAGCATTTAACCTTAAACTCATAACATGATGAAAAGAACAACTCCCACAAACTATTTCCCTTGTTTCAGGGGATTTTCCACCGATGACATTACGTACAATCTTCAATATATGACCTTCCCTTTCACTGACGTCACATTTCAGGCCTTTGCACTCACTCGTGACTCTTATGTTTGCGCCAGGTGGTGGCCCCAAAATAGTCCCATTCCTTTGATTCTAATCTGTCTGCTGGGATCACACCTGGCTTGTACCTTGATGGCCGTAGTAACGAAAACAAGGAGAATCAACTTTCAGACACAATGAAAATTCTCATGCAATGCGATTGCGCCATTCTATGAATACCTGATTCCTTAAGCACGGCCTTGGCGCATCAATGTGTGGTTGTACAGCCTGTAGAATGGGACGTAGATGGCACAGATCCTACATGTGATCCGGATAGTGGAGCTACGGGGGGGGGGGGGGGGGAGGGGGGGGGGAGGAGAGTCAGAGGAGAGAGAGAGGAGAGAGAGAGAGAGAGAGATAGAGAGAGAGAGAGAGAGAGAAAGACAAGACAAGTCAAGACAAAAATTTCTATATTTACGAGGATAATAGATAAGCACTGATATGCTTTTTTTTTACATCCAGTACTCGCACTGAGTAGGATCAACAATGCAAAATAAGATGAGGCAATAAAAGAAGCATGCAAAAAAGTGGCTAGAACAAAAATTAGATACGGAATTAAAAAAAAAGAAATAAAAGAAAAAGTAAATATGGAGAGAGGAGAGAGAGAGGGCGGGGTGGGAAAGAGAGAGACGCAGGAGCGAAATGAGTGAGAGAGAGAGAGGGAGAGAGGGGGAGAGAGAGAGAGAGAGGGAGAGAGTTTAAATGCCCATCCTACGGCCGAAAGGGTTGAGGAAAGGGGATTTTGAGGACGAGGCCGAACGGCGAGGTAACCAAGACACGTAGGAGGGAAGGATGAAGAAATCACACTGAGATCTGCCCTTTAGTGGGGGGAGGGTGGGAGATGGAGTGGGAGGGATGGTGGTGCTGTGGATGGTGGCGGTGATGATGATGATGATGATGATGATGGACTCTTCCAGAGTCACGTCAGGCGTTAACCCTTTCACTCATCGCGAGACGTTTTTTTTCGGACATGTAACAGTATCCACGTGGTTGGCCGTTCGTCATATTCTACCTGTAAGTTTACTTTTAGTAAAGAGGGTTTTTTTTAGCCTCTTTGTCTTTAGTAAGAAATCCTCTCTCTCTCTCTCTCTCTGAATGTGTGTGTGGTGTGTGTGGTG
>JAFLJL010018156.1:25000-30000 GCA_018398815.1 Conus ventricosus
TGTTGAAAACGTTGCTGAAATGAAACGGGTTTGGGGAGGGGATGAATGAAACGGGTTTGGCGGAGGGGATGAAATGAAACGGGTTTGGCGGAGGGGATGAAATGAAACGGGTTTGGCGGAGGGGATGAAATGAAACGGGTTTGGCGGAGGGGATGAAATGAACGGGTTTGGCGGAGGGGATTGGTTTTTCTTGTTATTTGTTTGCTGTTTGTTTATTTTTTGTTTATTTTCCCTTGGGGTAAGCACTTTCACCCCCCCCCCCCCTCGTCTCCTCATGGTGTATAAATTTTTCCTTTAACTTGAATTCATCCCCAAAACATCCAACTCCAATGCCCCCCTCTCCCTCCCCTCTCCTCTCCTCCCTCCCTCCTCTCTCTCCCTCTCTCTCTCTCCCTCTCTTCTCTCTCCCTCTCTCTCTCTCTCCCTCCCTCTCTCTCTCCTCTCTCTCTCTCCCTCTCTCTCTCTCCCTCTCTCTCTCTCTCCCCTCTCTCTCTCTCCCTCTCTCTCTCTCTCCCTCTCTCTCTCTCTCTCCTCTCTCTCTCTCTCCCTCCCCCTCCCTCTCTCTCTTTCTCTCTCTACTCCCCATCTCGCTCGTTCACTCGCTCAATTTCTCTCTCTTTCTTCCATATGTACCTCTCCGACTTCAGTTAACAGTTTCTCCATCGTCTTACTCTAACTCTGTACCATTTCACTCGACCACCGGTCACAGCAGAACACTAGTCACTCGACAGCAGTCACAGCAGAACACTAGTCACTCGACCAGCAGTCACAGCTAAACACTAGTCACTCGACCAGCAGTCACAGCAGAACACGAGTCACTCGACCAGCAGTCACAGCTAAACACGAGTCACTCGACCAGCAGTCACAGCAGAACACGAGTCACTCGACCAGCAGTCACAGCTAAACACGAGTCACTCAACCAGCAGTCACAGCAGAACACGAGTCACTCGACCAGCAGTCACAGCAGAACACGAGTCCTCGACCAGCAGTCACAGCAGAAGACGGGTCACTCGACAGCAGTCACAGCAGAACACGAGTCACTCGACCAGCAGTCACAGCAGAACACGAGTCACTCAACCAGCAGTCACAAGCAGAAGACGGGTCACTCGACAGCCAGTCACAGCAGAACACGAGTCACTCGACCAGCAGTACAGCAGAACACGAGTCACTCGCCCAGCAGTCACAGCAGAACACGAGTCACTAAACCAGCAGTCACATTTAGAAAATAATTCACAGAGTCGTAAAAAGGAAGAACTGAGTCACCCGTATCGGAACAGTATCTTTCGATGCAAGACCTCGTCACCACATCAAGCACTGGCCACGTAATCTTTCGATGCAAGAACTCGTAATTTACTTAAAATATACTGAACAACATTAAAAACGCACCGTTTGAAAAAAAGACCCAGACAACGTTGGTAGTACAGAATTATTTATGAAAGTAAGCATATTTGATTACGCATCCATTTTTCAATTAAAAAAAATGTTGTTCTTGACAAGAACGGCCGAATTCATCTGAAATTAGCTGGTGACTTCACTAGGGTCCTGTCAAAAATTTAACCACGACGAGCATGCCCGTCCGCGAGCTCTAATACCGAGTGTGTCCCCCATTTGCCGATTGCCGCTTGGCAGCGCCTCCTCATGGAGTAGACAAGGTTGTGCAAGAACGCCTGGGGCAGTCCATCCCATCCTCGGTCAGTGCGCGCCTCAAATGATCGAGGTCTGTGGACGTCTTCCACGGGCCACAAGACGCCCCAGCTATCCCAGAGTGTTCAATGGGAGCCTTTGTCAGGGGACAGAGATGGCAGGGCAACACGGCAATGTTGTTCGCCTGGAGAAACGCAGCGGTGGCTTTTGGGCGGGGGGGGTCGTGCATTATCTGCGGGAAAGAACTGCAGCTCGGGTGCTGGCCAAACAGGGGACGACGTGGTTCTGCAGCACCTGCTGGTATGTGTTGGCATTCACATGGTTGTCAAAAAGTACAGAGGTGTCCGGAAGTCATGATGAATGCCCCCAAACCATCAGACGCCCCCCCCCCATCTTTTGGCTTCAAACACGCAGCATTTGGGGTTTAGCGTTCCCCCGACACGCCTCCAGACTTCATTCTCCGTCAGCATGAGATAACGCGAAGGGGACTTTCGTCAGAGAAACAGCACAGCTCTCCATGACGTCGTGTCCTGACGATGGGGTTTGGCCCATGCAGCGTTGTGACGGTGTCTAGGGGTGAGGATGGGCCAACATGAGGGCGTCTTGCATTGAGCCCTGATTTTGCAATCGACGTCGAACGGTTTGTCCAGACACGGGGACCCCGTCGACCAACCACCTGGCGACATGTTTCTGCTGCTGTAAGGAATCGATTAGGAAGATGAAGCTGCGAATGTATTGATCCTGCGCTGGTGTGGTAACACGAGGTTGGCCGTTCGGCGCCGTCAGTGGTGGAACCAGTCGCTGCCAAAGTTGTGATTTGCCTTACAATTGTAGAGTGACTGCAGTTCAGTTGTCTGGCTGCTTCTCGATGACCTACCGACATCAACATTCCAATGGCTCGCTCGCGTTCTTGCATGACAGTTTGCGGCATTGTTTTGGACCACTTCGCCTGGTCGAATGACAATGATACCGTTTTCCGTCGGCATGACTTCAAATCACCATTTGAGACAAAGAAACAGATGAGCTGCGTTCAGTCTCGGCCCCAGTGGCAAAAAAAATGTTTTGGCGAGTTGCACGTGGGCGTCACCGAACGTTGGCAAGCGGGAGAAACCGAGGCGTGTGATCTGTGTCCCTTAAAAATTGTGTTAATATACCCAAAACCCAAAAACACATTTTTCCAAATGGGAAATCGGCAAATCAAAACGGTGCGTTTTTTTAAAGTTGTTCAGTATATTACCTGTTGTGTATCTTTCAATGCAAGAATTGAGTCACTCACATCAAAAAAACCTGTGGTATTTTCATGCAGAATTGGGACTACATCAAAAACCTGTGGGTACTTATGCAAAAATTGAGTCACTACATCAAAACACCTGTCGGGTAAATCTTTCAAAGCAAGAATTGAGTCACTCACATCAAAAACCTGTCGGGTAATCTTTCAATGCAAGAATTGAGTCACTACATCAAAACACCTGTCGGGTAAACTTTTTAATGCAAGAATTTAGTCACTCACATCAAAACACCTGTCGGGTAATCTTTCAATGCAAGAACTAAAAAAATTCACATAAGAACACCAATTTTCAATGCAAGAGCCTATACTTTGACATCATATGTACATAGGTTAACACACACCGCGCAAACAGACACACACAACACACACACACACACACACACACAACACACACAACACCACACACACAGGGAGAGACAGACCCACAGAGACGATTTGCAGAGGACGGCCGTAAGTGTGTGTTTGTGTGTGCGTGCGTGCGTACGTGCGTTGCGTGCGTACGTGCGTACGTGCGTGCGTGCGTGCGTGCGTGCGTGCGTGTGTGGTGTGTGTTGGTGGGGTGTGTGTGTGTGTACCCCCCGCGCGCGCGTGAAGGTGAGAGAAAAACAGAGAGAGAGGGGAGAGAAGAGAAAAGGAGAGAGAGAGAGAGAGAGAGAGAGAGAGGTGAGAGAGAGAGAATGACACAATGAGAGAGGAGAGGGAGGAGAGAGAGATAAAAGACAGAGGTAGAAGAGTGAGAGAGAGAGGAGGAGAGAAGGGGGAGAGAGATTGAGGAGAGGGGAAAAGAGAGAGGATGAGAGAGAGAGAGGGTGGAAGCTGTTGCCGGCTCAAGCCTGTCCCTTTTAGTCATAGAAAGGAGGCTGATGGCCCAGCTCCCTTTCACGCAAGACGGTCATTGTTTGAGACCTTTTGCACTGCCCCTCACCATTAACCTTCTACATCCCAACACGCAACCGACTGAGGTAAGCTTCGTAGGGAGGTGGACAGGGAGCACAGTTAGAAAGGAGGGACAGAAAGAAGGAGAAGAAGAAGAAGAAGAAGAAGAAGAAGAAGAAGAAAAAAGAAGAAGAAAAAGAGAAAAAAAAAAAGAGAAGAAGAAGAAAAGACACAGAAGACGAAGCGAGAAGAGAGAGAGAGAGAGAAGAAAGAGAGAGAGAGAGAGAGAGGAGAGAGAGAGAGGAGAGAGAAGAGAGAGAGAGAGGAGAGAGAGAGAGAGAGAGAGAGAGAGAGAGAAACAGTGACAGTGAGCAATTCAGATAGTGTTCTCAATGTACGTCTCGGTCCGTAAAACAGAGATTATTCAGAACAAATATTTCAGAGAAAACGAGACGTGAAACATTCACAATGAGCAACAATCAACCGCCAACTGAATGTCAAACAATTCCTTTTACTGCATGCATCACTACGGATTTTCAATTCCCAAATAACAAAACAGCAAACATGTGCACGTGCGTATTTGTGTGTATAATATACGTATGTGTATGTACGTGTGCGTGCGTACGTGTGCGTGCGTGCGTTGTGTGTGTGTGTGTTGTGTGTGTGTGTGTGTGTGTGGTGTGGTGCTGTGCGTGCGTGCGTGCGTGCGTGCGTGGGTGCGTGCGTGCGTGCGCGTGTGAATGTGTGTGTAGTGGTTTGTGTGTGGTGTGTGTGTGTGTGTGTGTGTGTGTGTGTGTGTGTGTGTGTGTGTGTGTGTGTGTGTGAGATTCACTTTCCTTCCCCATTTGTCCACCCTTCCATCCTTCCCCTCTATCCCCACCTCCCCTTCACCCACCCCTCCTCTTCGCTCTCCCCCCTTCCCTCTCCTCTTCCCCAGTTCCAGTCTCCACCTCCCCCACCCTAGTCCCATCTGTTCCCCCCCCTCCTCCCCTTGTCTCGTGCCTCTCTTCCTTCCCCGTCCTTTCTGCCACTTCTACCGTCCCTCTTCATCTCCCCCACTCCCATCACACCCTTACAATTTGGCTTCGACTCGGTTTCAATCCGTTAAAGAAATAAAAGACCAAAATCATCTGAACTCAGAATCCAACAGGGATCTCTCTCGACTGAGCCATTCCGGCTGACAGGTAGTAGA
>JAFLJL010018157.1:0-7500 GCA_018398815.1 Conus ventricosus
CGTGGTGTCCCGTTCGACGACTAACTGAAAACACTTGTGACGTGAAGCCACCATCCCTGACATCCAGGACCACTGAAGGGACAGTGTTCTGTTTCATCCCGTCCATCTTCACACTCCGTCTTCAGATTACAGTGCACAAATTGCTGGAACACAGAGTAATGGTTCACAGAACAGTTGAACAGTCCACTGGACAGTTTAGAAGGGTGTTCATTGTCAAAGAAAGCAGAAAATTGTACTTTGAGAAAATTTTCTTTAGGATTTTGGATATCAATTTGAATAACGGATCGGGCCAGAAATGTGGATGCTGGTTCCGAACGTTCGGTGCAAGAAATGCTCGGACAAAATGGGTGACAGTACTTTGTGGTGTCTCTGTTTCTGTGAAAACAGACGGTTATTGTCCTTTTTTTGGAACATCTATCCAGATAGAATGACTGCTGAACACTGACCATGATCATATATCTATTTAAAGGCAGTATTACACGAAAACAAACTTGGCCAAACACATAAGGTACCACCAATTCAAAAAGACCCGGGGCATGTTTTGTAATTACGTCGTTCAGTTTATTAGTTACCTGAATATCTACTGCAACCATTGGAAGATTGATATTTTGTATCCATAGCTCATTGGCACAGGAATGAAAGAACATCTCTTCAATGCTTCCATAACAGCATTCCAGAGTCGCTTCTACCCGGACTGCTCCGCTTAAGGACAGTGCTGTTTTCCAGTGGTTGAAAGCACACCAGAATGCCAGCCGTCGAACACGAGCACGGATGTGCAAGTGCCCTCCCACCTTGACGTGCATCATACAGTAAGGCCTGGAGTCAACACACAACCCATAGGCCACTCCCTGGTGTGCTGGAAAGACTTGAGACCGGTGGTATTCACAGCTAGACCTATTCACCTGTAGAAATGTGCTTTCTGTTCTGTTCATTAAGTATTCCACACCTGGACAAATACCTCTGATATCTCTGGGTATAGTTTTGGAGTTTGAAATGGTGTTCTCATCTATAATGATCAGGCACATATACACACACACACACACACACACACACACACACACACACACACACACACACACACACACACCACACACACACACATACACACACACACACCACACACGTACACACACACACACACACACACACACACACACACACACACACACACACACACACATACACACACACACACACACGTACACACACACACACACACACACACACACACACACACACACACACACACACGCACACACACACTCATACACACACACACACACACACACACACACACACACACACACACACACACACTCACACACACACACACACACCACACACACACACACACACACACACACACACACACACACACACACACATTAAAAAGTCCCATACAGCCTACAACATTCAATGTCCTGTTCTGTATTTCTTTAAGGGAAACAACCGAAAGAATGTTGCTTTTATACCTGGAGGCTTTTCACATATCATGATAGTTTATACTTCAAAGTACACAGAAGGCAGCATTCACAAATTTTCCTTTCATTATATTCATTAGACGTTATTCAAGTTTACCCCGTCCACAAATCATGAAGTGGTACTCTGATCCGCACATCTACAGCCAGCGCACCGATTTACACCAATTTTGTACACATATTCATGGACTGACATGATGGAAACCATTATAAAGGATTCTCTATATTATTTCGTCGTCGTCAAATAACCACCCCAACAACAACAACAACAAAGTGTAGAACGAGCATAATGTGTGGACTCTAATATTTTCCGGTAAACTGCCACAGCGTGGGTTGAGATCAGACCTCCACCTTTTGAGAACATAGCCCCAGCACTCTTTGAAAAGGCCCGAACATTGCGGGTAAGGAAGACCCAGTGGCGCCAGTGGGTTCCTGGCGTTCCACGCTACGTTTGATTGTACAGTACAGAGGATCGACCAACGAGCGCGTCACTCGGTTTGTGGTAGTGACAGGGGAGATAACAAGCGACCACATTGATCTGCATGAGTTACTTCTCTGGCATCGCGTGGTGACCGGCAACAGCAGTCGTGTGTGAGAACTGAAGCAGACGACGCATTCTACTCTTGTTTAATACCAGCTTACGATGAAAAGACGTTAAGTACAACCACTAAACTGAATTGACTGTATTCCACTCACAATCCCTTTGTCCGTGGGCACTTCACATTACAGCATTTAATTTGTGAAACCGGTTTTGCTTCAAACGCCTCAGATTAAAATAGGTTACAGGATTTAGGTGACAAGCACCGTTTACACGAAATATGTGAAATGAGTAGATTTTGTGACTAGAAGAGCTATTTGTGTACCTGAGTTTCTTTTTCTAACGAAGCTACAACTCATCATGACAAACAAAACAAAACAAAACAAAAAAACAAAAAACCGTCATAGATTGTATTAGACCGTCATTCAGAACTGAAGTGATTCTCTTTAAAGACAAAATCAAAATGGGTAAAGATCCCGCTTACACAGACGAGTAAAACAAAAACAAACAAACAAAAAAAAAAAAGTGTGTAAGATTAATGTATCAAATTAAAGAAAATACGTACACCTGAAAATGAGATGTTATTACAACTTACAATGAAAAACAAATGATGATGAAGATCAATATGAAAACGATGTGGACGGTTTTAAATAATGATGTTTGTATAGAAATGTATATTGATTGAAATCTAACCACTTTCGCGTGTAATCATTTTCGCAGTACACTGTGCAAGGAACAGAAATGAGAAGTAGAGGAACTTTGTAAACAGACACTGTAACGGGCTACAGAACACGCATGCACGCACGCATACACAGACAGACACACCTGTGCTCTGCCACTGTTGAGCATACGGTGAACGTACGTGGAACATACCGCATTGAAATGAACGTTATTTTCCTATTTAAAAAAAAAAAGGGAGGGGGGAAGAGGGGGCTGGAGGAAGAAGGGCATTTGAGAGGAGGATAGAGGAGATGGGAATATGGGTCAGCTGGCAAGCTATCGCAGGGCTACATGAACAAAGGGGGAAGGTGAAAATATAGAGAGGGGAAAGAGTGGATGGGTCCCCACCCCACCACCCCCACCACCCCCCACCCCACCACCCCACACCCATCACATTACAATAACCATGTGTCGCTAATCCGCCTCCCACACCCGCCCCACAACACCCTCACCCCCCCCCCCCACACACCACCCCAACCTCCCATCCCACCTAACCTGTGCGATATATATTATATATTATATATATATATATATATATATATTATATATGATGCTGAACATTAAGTAGTGGGGGAAAAACAAGTGCCGGCTAACAATTCTTCCGTCATTATAATAATGACTTTGCAAAGATTTGAATTTTTAGAGGGGAGAAAAAAAAATGGGGGAAATATATTTATAAATATGAAAAAACCTTTCACTAGCTGCCTGAGGGAACCATCATGATCTTTCTGAAGCAGATCTATTGTTTGCCATGTCCTGGCTTTCGTCCGACGGATGGATCATCGGGCACGGTGATTGTTGTCTGCGCTCCTGGTCAAATAGAGAACACCACAGTCATAATTTGTGGTGTTTCACCAAGGGTTCAAAAGAATCCACAGCACCCCAAAGCAGCAGTGAAGGATAGTAAATGGAATAAACGAAGGTAGTGAGAAAGTTGCTAAAAACAAAAAGCATTACAAACAGTATAAATGTAGGAACAATCTTGAGCCTATGCCTGGGATCCATTCAAGGATACAAGGGAGCACAAAAGATAGGACAGTTGTGTGGTCAGCTCTGCTGATTCTAATATCTCGAGCAATGTCAGTGGCAACAATGCAGACACCTTTACTTGGATCTCCTAAGAGATGCAATCTCCATGATTGAATATCAATATATGTGCTGAACAATTAAGTAGTGGGGGAAAACAAGTGCCGGCTAACAATTCTTCCGTCATTATAATAATGGCTTTGGAAAGATTTGAATTTTTAGAGGGGAGAAAAAAAAGGGGGGAAATATATTATAAATATGAAAAACCCTTCACTAGCTGCCTGAGGGAACCATCATGATCCCTTCTGAAGGCAGATCTATTTGTATTGCCTGCTCCTAGGCCTTTCGTCCGCTGGATCGGACTCATCAGGGAGACACGGCTGATTGTGTCTGCGCTCCTGGTGTCAAATAGAGACACACCACAGTTCATAATTCTGTGGTGTTCTCACCACCAAGGGTTCAAAAAAGAATCCAACAGCCCCCCCAAAGCAGCCAGTGAAGGATAGTAAAATGGAATAAAACGAAAGTGTGAAGAGGAAGAAAGTTGCTAAAAAAAACAAAAGCATTATACAAACAGTATTAAATGTAGGGACAGTCTTTGAGCCTATGCCTGAGGATCCATTCAAGGTTTACAAGGGAGATCAAAAAGATATGGAACAGTTTGAGTGGTCAGCTTGCTGTTCTATAACTCGAGCAATGTCAGTGGCTAAGAATTGTGCAGGACAGCCTTTACTTGGATATAGATATATCTATATAATGCTGAACAATTAAGTAGGGGGGGAAACAAGTACAGGCAAAACCATTCTTCAATCGTTATAGTAATGACTTGGCAAAGATTAAAACTTTTTGGGAAAAAAAAAATATATAAATGGGGAATATATGATAAATATAAGAAACCTTCACTAGCTGCCTGTGGGAACCATCGTAATCCTCTTGAAGGCACATCTATTTGTATTGCCTGCTCCGAGGCCTTTCGTCCACTGGATCGGACTCATCAGGGAGACACGGTGGTTGTGTCTGTGCTCTTGGTGTCAAATAGAGACACACCACAGTCCATAATTCTGTGGTGTTCTCACCACCAAGGGTTCAAAAAGAATCCAACAGCACCCTCAAGCAGCCAGCGAAGGGTAGTAAATGGAACCAAACGAAAGTGCGGAGAAGAAAAAAGTTGCTGAAAAACTAAAAGCATCATTCAAACAGTATAAAATATAGGGGACAATCTTTGAGCCTATGCTTGAGGATCCATTCAAGGATGCAAGGGAGATCAAAATCTTTGTTGTTCATCTCTTGTCACTTTTATTTGCCAAATTTTCGCTCACACGAGCTTTGTCAGGGCAGCTGCAAGGCATAAAAGGACATAGCATTATTACTCTGTACAACTTCATATAAGAACTTCATATAAAAACATGTCTAAAACTTCCATTCAGTCCCGCACGTACACACACACACACACACACACACACACACACACACACACACACACACACACTCTCTCTCTCTCTCTCTCTCGCACACGCACACACACACACACACACACACACACACACACACACACACACGCGCGCGCGGGCGCGCGCGCGCGCACGCATCCCCACACACCCACGTAATGGCTAGACCGTAAACATATGTTCTCCCTTCCTTCCACATTCACCCCAACCCCTAACTCACACTATCTCTATACATAAGCTACAAAGGCAGAAATAATTAGACATAAATCATTAGACATAAAAGGCATGAAACATTATCAGTACTGTCATGATATGAATATAGATACAAATAATAAATATATAATAAATATATATATATATAGTTACTGCAGCCATCATGTAGTAAATCAAATCAATCGAGAAAATTTCTAGAAAATTTCCCTCTCCTCTCCTCACTCTCTCCCGCAACCTCACCACCATCATCAAAATGCTAGCTGCTGAGAAACCCTATGAATGTATGTCAATCTCTAGTAAAATTAATGTATGCAAGAAGTATCTGAAATTAAAAGCGATGTGTTCTCAGAAAAGTTTACGTAGGCTAAAGAAGACCAGGGGATGTGGAGAGGCACAAGAAAGACAGCAAGAGAAGGGACAGAAGAGAGCACGGTCAAAACTTACGTCTGTCCGTTTGTACAGCTCAAAAAGGACATCACAGCCTAAAATGAATTCAACAGGCCGAAACATAGAGTGATTAATAGTTCAAAACCCATCAAATGCACCCCCCACCACCCCATCCCCACCCCCATCCACCCTCCCAGACATAACTATAAGCATACACACACACACACACACACACACACACACACAAACACACACACACACACACACACACACACACACACACACACACACACACACACACACTCACAGAGCCACACACGCTCATGCTGCCTTCCTAGACTTTAGCATCACAAGCAGTAACTGTGAAAGGGGGGAGAGAGGAGGGGAGGAAGAGGGAGAGAAGGGGAAGAGGGGGAAAAAAAGGGGGGGGGGAGGGAAAGAAGGCACCAGGGCAAGGAGCAGGAAGGGGGGGGGGACCGGGAAGGGGGGGGGGAAGAGAACCACAGCCCAGTCCCACCCGCAACCTCCCACAAAAATCCTGCAAGACCCCCGTCCGAAGCAGCCATCCAAAAACCTCCCACAGCCCACCCACCCACCCACCCAAGAGAGGCCAACAACGGACCCAACGGAAGGGGGTGGGGGGGGGGGGAGGGGAAGAGCAAGTGGGGAGGGGGAGAAATAAGGGGTGGGAGGATGAGGGCAGGGGCCACAGGGAAGTTGGAGAGGCAGGAGGGAGAGAGTAATGGGGGGGGGGGGGGCGGAAAAAAGTTGGGGGGGGGGAGAGAAAGGAGAGGAAGGAGGGTGGAGAAAAAAGAAAAAAAGAGAAAAAAGAAGAAAAAAAAAGAAGGGGGGGGGGGGGGGGGGGAAGGGGGGGGGAGGGTGGTGGTGGGAAACAACACAATATCTATCAGACAGGTCTCCCTCTCACCAAGACCCGGCAACAATTCTATCTCCATCCACACTCGTGTTCCATCTTTGTGTGGTTCGAGGAGGACTGGGGGACCAGAGGCTTTGTAAACATTTTATATATATATATATATTTTTTTTTTTTAATGTTATATATACATATATGTATATAAGTGTATGTTTGTATGTGTGTGTGTGTGTGTGTGTGTGTGTGTGTGTGTGTGTGTGTGTGTGTGTGTGTGGCATAGGTAGTACATAAAAGCATACCACATGAGTAGATATGTGTAGGTGTAGTGAGGGTCCTGGAACATGAAAAGATGGAGGTGCTGTATCAAGTGAAATGCGAGACGGTAAAGAATGCGGGAGAGAGAGAGAGAGAGAGAGAGAGAGAGAGGAGAGAGAGAGAGAGAGAGAGAGAGAGAGAGGGAGAGAGAGACAGAGACAGAGAAAGACAGAGAAAGACAGAGAGAGACAGAGAGAGACAGAGACACAGAGAGAGAGAGAGAGAGAGAGAGAGAGAGAGAGAGAGAGAGAGAGAGAGAGGGAGAGAGAGAGACAGAGACAGAGAAAGACAGAGAAAGACAGAAAGAGACAGAGAGAGACAGAGACACACACACAGAGAGAGAGAGAGAGAGAGAGAGAGAGAGAGAGAAGGGGAGAGAGAGAAGAGAGAGAAATCTTCATCTCTCCTCATACCTATATTTCCACACTAAATAAACCGAGGGGAGAGGAGGAGAGAAAGAAGAGGAGCTGGAGGGAGAGGGAGTCTATGGCAGCAGATGGG
>JAFLJL010018157.1:10000-22500 GCA_018398815.1 Conus ventricosus
ATGCATAATGAGACAGTTGTTCAGGCGCTCCTGAGTCATAGTGCTTCGGAGGTATGTTTTGACCCGCTTCAAGGCAGAAAAACTGCGTTCAGCTGTTGCAGCTGTAACTGGAATGGTCAGGTACAGCCTGATAAGTTTGTCTACCTCACTCAACATTCTTTTCACAGTGTCAAAAGCTGTCAGTTCTTCTGGCAGTGCCTCAAAGATGGACTTCTTGTTGTCCCCCAGAGCATGTGGAAGGATGGCCAACTGTGTTTTGAGTCTGTCCATGCCAATGTCCGCAGCATATGTGTCTTTGATCTCTTGAGGAATTTCTGGATTCTTTCCTGCAGCTCCGTCACCCAAGAGAATTTCAATCTTCCTTGACAACTGAAGACTTTGTTGGTCACATCTGCGCTTTATATGCTCTTTGACGTTCTCTATGGCCTCATAGTATTGCTGT
Organism: Conus ventricosus; assembly: GCA_018398815.1. NCBI lineage: Eukaryota > Metazoa > Mollusca > Gastropoda > Neogastropoda > Conidae > Conus > Conus ventricosus. Next base: position 10,443 of record JAFLJL010018157.1, read on the forward strand.
CTGTAATAAGCAGAAGGGTCAGAGTGGCTGTGACCCTGGGAGCTCTCATCAAGCCTTCATGGAGGCTGTGTCTGTCTCGGAATGCGGGGCTCATCACACACGTTTGTAGCCGTGGCTGAGACGTCGGCGAAAAACGTCTGGAAACTTTTATCCTGGCGCATACTTTCAAGCGTTCTCAGACAGGGGTTTGCAGCGTTTGTTGCATCCACACAGGACGTTTGTTTCCTTTGAACAGCTGTCGCCAGCTCTTCAGTCACATTAAAGACATCCCGTGAAAGTGAGAGCCCAAGACAGGTGGAGAACTGCTGCATAAGTGCAAGAAGGCCGGATGCCCTCCTGGCATACTCATCATGTCCTTGTGAGACTAGTTTAAGTGTTTCTTGCAAAGCCTCATAGTTCTCAATGAGAGATTCAAAAGCTCTTGTTCGAACAGTCCACCTTGTTGGACACAGTGGTTTAATGGACGGGCTGCACGAAGTTGATGTTTCATGTTGGATTGTTTCAAAAAGGATCTGTCGTTTTGGTGATCTGATCAACTGAATGACCTCTGTGGCAAAGTCAAGGGCATCTCTTATTACTTTGACCTTTCTGGAAGACTCTTGTAACACAAGATTGACTGAGTGTGCCAAACAGTGTACGGACACTGCTGACGGGACCTCATCTTTGAACCGTTTTGCTACTCCTGAAACGTGACCCTGAAAATTACTGGCCCCGTCGTAGGCCTGATCCCTACACTTCTGCACTGGCAAGTCCAGCCTGATCAAGCAATCCTTTAGCGCATTAAAAATTGTCTCAGCACAGGTATTGTCAACATGCACCAGTCCCACAGGCTCCTCTATGACTTCAAACTGCTCAGTTACCCATCTTATGCAAATTACAACCTGCTCCCTGTTTGCAACATCACGGGTTTCGTCAGCTAGTATCGAAAACCAATTCGCTTCTCTGATTTCAAGTACAACAGATCGCAAGACTTTATGTGCCATAATCCTGAGGATCTCGTTGACAATATCATGTGAGAGATATTTTGAACCTGTGTTTGTTTTTTTCTTGCAGCCCTCTCCAAAGCAGAACTTGAGCAGCTGTTGAAGGTTGCCTTCCTGCTCGTCATGTCCACGGAGAGGCAGACCCTGACGCAGGAGAAACTGAAGGCTCTTTAGTTCGTTCATCAGGCTTTGCAGGTGTTTCTTTTGTTCTGTTTCATGCTGACACGTCACTGGAGCACACACTGACGTTGTAGACTGCCTACAGTATACGTCATACACGGCTGCTCCATGTGAAGATGATTTTTCGTGGCTTGAGAACTTTTCCAGCGCTTTCTTCCAGTTGTCAAAACCGCTACATACAAACTCTGCATCAGGTTTGCAGCCTTGATGATTAGCCCTCATGCAGAAGAAACAACATACCTTGTTGTCTGTTGTGCATAGGTGAAGCCAAGGGTATTGCTGGGACCAAGATCTTTGGAAATAGCGGGGCCTTCCTGAACTTACCCTGGTCAGTTTGGAGAGGACTGTGTCGCTCTGTGGCTGAAAGGGGTTGACTGCGTCCTTGCAGCACACAGTAGACTGACATTTTGGTTTTCTTACTGTAGCAGGTCGGTCAATGTCATCACGAGGAGACTGCGCAGGTCGGTTGGCGTCGTCACGAGGAGACTGCATGATTGATGCACCTTATGTAGGAGATGAGAAAACACTTTCTTCCTCCTTTTCTTCATCATTTTCACTGTCCTGGTTTGATGAAGTGCTAGGCTCACAAAATGTTCCTCGCCTATTTGCCCTATAAGGACAGGTGGAAGGGATGATTCAATGTCTCCCGCCAAGATCTTATTTATCAGGTAGCATATCCTGGAGCTCTCTTGCTGACCTGTTACGATGTGTATGTCCCTACCAATCATTATCGCCATAGCTTGCACTACAATAGCATCAGCATATATGCCATTCTTGGCAATGTCGGTCAGGTACTGGTCAGTAATGTGTGACCAAAGTGGGTCAGCTGCAGAGAGGTTCCCGAGAAATGTGTTGACATCTTTCCTGAGCGAGTTTGACAGGAAGTCTAACAAGTATGACGACAAGGTGATGCACCATCAACACATCTCTCTCTCTCTCTCCTCTCTCTCTCTCTCTCTCTCTCTCTCTCTCTCTCTCTCTCTCTCTCTCTCTCTCTCTCTCTCTCTCTCTCTCTCCCCTTCCTTCTCTCTCTCTCTCTCTGATTTTTTGGAGGTGCACAATATTAGGGGGGGCAGTATATAAGGCTGCCCCCCCCCCCAATATTTTTCTGGAGGGGGGCATGGCCCCCCTGCCCCCCCTGCTTCCGCCGCCCGTGTATATATATATATATAACCAGGAACCGTATTTGTCTCGTGTTAGGCCTGGAAGATCTCGATTCCATTCCAGTCCGTAAACTGTTAGCAGTCGTTGTCCAGCAAGAGGTAAAGTGCTTCTAGAATGCACTTATTTACTTGAGATAAAAAGCACTTACAAAACACTTAACAAATCTGCCTTGAAAATAAAGCATGTATGAAGCTAGCCGCTGACAGTACAAAACCAGCAACCAGCTGTGGTGAAACAATACAAATCGAAAGGGAAAGTTTTGATCTTTCCTCACTGATAAAGGCAGCACTGGATAGAACAGGCGACACCATAAAAGCTGCGGAAACAGACACATGACAAGTCAATAAATCACCCAATTCGAAAGAACTGGTGAGTATTGCAGAATTTTTTTTTATGTACTGCATTGATTTGAACATTAAACGAGACTTACCTGTAAGTTTAATGGAGATTATTTCGAGGATGCTGTTGAGTAGAGGTATACATGTGGAGGACGAAACCGCGTGTGCGCCCTAGTCTGTGTCACTCTTGGATGGCCAGGTGAGACACACTGTCCCTCCTCATCTGCTGGGTGAAGTAAGACAGGAAGCTTTACTTTTTCATGGTGGCAGGCTTACAAAATATGTTGATAAATGGGAAAATTTGACAAAAGACCCTGAAAATTTAGAAACAGTAGAAGGCGTGAGCCTTCAATTTGATTGTGATATTGGCCAAATCGCACAGCATTACACTTTCCAGCCTGAGTTAAATGCATCAGAGAAGGAAGTTATTGGCAAAGAAATACAAAAACTTAACCCAGAAGTTGTGATTTCAAAGTGTCAGGCTGAATCAGAGCAGTTTGTGTCACCAGTGTTTGTTCTTCCAAAGAACGATGGAACTCATAGAATGATTCTGAACTTAGAGAAATATATCGTTTATCATCACTTCAAAATGGAAACCTTGCATACTGCACTAAAACTAATGACTCCAAACTGATTCATGGCTTCAATTGACTTGAAGGATGCATACTACTCAGTATCAGTCAAAGAGGAACACATGAGATTTCTCAGATTTGAGTGGGATGGCCAGCTTTGGCAGTTTAACTGTCTGCCTAATGGGCTGGCACTTGCACCACGTAAATTCACCAAGCTGTTAAAACCTGTGTTTGCCACCTTGAGAGGTGAAGGCCATCTTTCCTCAGTATTTTTGGATGATTCACTTTTGCTTGCAGAGACCAGAATGTCATGCGCCTCTAAAGTATTTAACACAGTGAAACTTCTGAGGTCTCTGGGATTTATCATCCATCCCCAAAATTCAGTACTAGAACCCACACATCGCATTCAGTATCTGAGAGTTATTGACTCTGAGTCAATGACAGCAACTTTAACACCTGAGAGAATATCAGACATGGTTTCTTCTTGCCTGTCAGCTGTCAAGGAAGATACAGTGAGTATCAGGGAAGTGGCGAGAGTGATTGGGAAGATAATGGCTTCCTTTCCAGCAGTGATGTATGGGCCACTTCATTATAGACAGCTGGAGAAAGACAAAAAGACAGCACCATTGCTGAAGGCAGGGAATTTTGACAAACGTATGACATTGTCGTCTCTTGCCAAAAGAGAACTGAATTGGTGGGTCAGCAACATTGAGGCTGCTTATAATGTTATTCACCAAACAGAGCCTGATGTCACCTTGACCTCAGATGCATCAAAAACTGGATGGGGTTGTGCAAGTGAACAGTCAAAATCTGGGGGAGAATGGCTGCCAGAAGAAGAATGTCACATCAACTATCTAGAACTTAAGACAGCATTTTTTGCTTTGAAATGCTTCCTAAATCAGGTTTATGGGCGACATGTCCGTATCATGATAGACAACACAACTGCTGTTGCATGTATCCATCATATGGGAACAAGTCATTCTGATCATGTAATTTAATGACACAGGTGATATGGAACTAGTGCACTGACAATCATGCAGAATGCAGAATGGAAGCTGAACAGAGAAGAGCTTCACAAAGCACTGATACAATTACAGATGAATCCTGACATTGATCTCTTTGCCTCTAGGTTGAACAACCAAACGCAGCACTATGTTTCTTACAGACGTGACCCAAGCGCCTATGCAGTAGATGCATTTTCTCTCCCTTGGAGTAACCTTGATTTTTATGCCTTCCCCCCTTTCAGCACAATCACGGCAGTGTTGGGGAAGGCGAAGAGAGAGCGAGCGATGGGGGTAGTGGTGGTGCCCGGCTGGCCAACACAAGTCTGGTGGCCTCTGCTGACACAGCTGCTGACACAGCTGCTGACATAAGACACAGTACTTCTACCAACACGAGACACCACCCTCTCACGCAGCAAAGGAGAACCCACCCCCTTCTTCCATGCCTTCAACTGATGGTATGCAAAGTATCTGGGAGCGGTACCAGGGGGAAGGCTGTTCCAACCAGGCAGCAACACTAATCGTCAGTTCTTGGCGCCCACACAGGCGCGCAGTGTACAACATCTACATTGCCAAGTGGAGGCAATATGCAGCAAAAAATAGTATCCCACATGATGTGCTGGACATTGTGCAGGCAGCAAACTTTCTTGCCAAACTTTTTAGCACTGGAACAAGCGACAGTGCTATAAGCTCTGCGCGCTGTGATTTGTCCGCCTATCTGCCATTAGTGAATGGATTTTCAGTGGGCAGTCACCCAGTTATTTGCAAACTTGTGAACGGAGCATTTGAAAATAGGCCTTCCTTGCCCAAATATACGGACACTTGGGATGTAAATACTGTACTTCATTATTCAGATTGCTTATCTCCAATCGATCAGCTGACTTTGAAAGAACTGACTTTGAAAACTTGCATGTTGTTAGCTTTAGTTGCAGGACAAAGAGGTCATGCTTTACACTCTTTGGAAACAAGTGGTGTAAAGCTGTTTGATTGTAAATGTGTGTTACAATTTTTATGTATACTGAAAACAACAAAGCCAGAGAAACATACTGAACCAGCAGAGATTAGAGCATTCACAAAGAATGAAAATCTTTGTCCAGTGAAACACTTGAAACAGTATATTGATGCAACTAATGATCTCAGAGACAGTCACCAACAGCACCTATTCATCTGTCACACCAAACCTCTTGCGCCTGTGGGTAAGCAGACACTCGTGCAATGGGTTAAAGAGGTGCTAATGCGCTCACGCATTGACACTAACCAGTACATAGGCCTAACGCACTGAACCAGGGCTGCAAGCTGCAGTGCAGCCGCCCAAGCCGGAGTTGCATTGAAAATGATATTGAAGGCAGTGGGCTGGACAAATGAACAAACATTCTCTAAATACTATCAGAGACAAAGCAGTACCAGTTTCAACCAGAAGGTGCTTGATGGCTATGTGAACTGTAAATGAAATGAAGGATCATTGTAAATAAATGTGTTTGGCATTACATGTCTGGCCTATGATGTTGTTTATGTTGGCCGCTATCTTTACTTTGTCTAAAGTCTCAACGTAGCTTCCCGTCCGGGAGCAATAAGCTAGTGATAATTAGAAAATTACACTAGACCTACGCTAGGAGGTTGCAGTTTAACTGAAATTTTTACGAACCTATTGTGGAGGAAGGAGTTGTTACGTCCCTCCCAATTAGTGTTCGTAGTAATAATCAGTTTTACTGTCCCTCCCTAAAGGCGTAAGTCTAGTGGCCATACAGCTCTGAAATTTGCCTGCAACGCCGTGCGCGCCAATACTCAACGGGACTTCTCACAATAGGCTCGTAATAATTTCAGTGAAACTGCAACTTCTTATCGTAGGTCCAGATTAATTTTCTAATTAAACGATACCTGGATCAGAACATACAGCTATTTGTGCAAAAAGAAATTGAAGAAAATCAGACATAATGACAGTATAAATTGCCTACACGATAGTATAAATCGTTTATATATTTATACCCCAAAATCATTCTCTTTCATAAATTGAAAAATCGACAACAATAAATGCACACCACGCAGAAATGAAACTGACTATGTAGAACATTCCTCTATTTCTGTCCACCCATGAGAACATCTACATAGTTGTCAGACTTTTCCTCTCCTGCAGCGTCGATAAACAACTAGCTAGACAAAACAAAAGAGATTTTCCCCTTTTAATCAACGACTACACTATAACACAATTTGCGTATTACTTCTTTTTACTTTGTTTCACAAAAATGACACAAACATATTTCCAGTTAAACACACTTGCGAGTCCTCAAGGACTTGAAACTTTTCTCTTTCCATGTTCGCACCTATGGGAGGGTTCGTCAGTATAGTTCAGTTCAGTTCAGTTCCGTCAAGCAGGCGTCACTGCGTGCGGACTAGTCCATATACGCTACACCACATCCGTTAAGTCTTGAGACCACACTACGCATGATTAGAAGCTGATGGATGTATGAATTGTTCGTCAGTATAGGCCAGCCTATAGCGCGTAAGACACCTCCCATGTCTTTAAAGAAACCTATGAGGGTCTTTCCTTTCCGTTTCAGCTACCCATCCTACAGGTAACAAATCAATCATCCTGAGTATCGAGTCACCACTCAGCATGCATGCATGCTGCACGGGTCACATGAACAGATGTGTTTAGATATTAGAATCTAAAATTCTTCCCTTTTTTTATAGATAGCCTGCACAAGAGATCCATGTTTTCCGTCAACACGTTCCCCTTAAAACAAACATACAAAACCCACCAGAATCTTGGGCACAGCTCCTGACAAAATACCTTCGAAGGTTCGTCCAAAACAAGGTAAAACTTAACTGCAATGTTATCATTAAATGACGCTCTTTTAAAGTACATTTGATAGATACAGGCTCAATCAAAAAGGCCCGTATTAAATCATACAATTTCCATAGAGGTAACCTGTATTAGCATCTCCAAGAAAACTAAAATTCGGACACCATTTGTCATTCTATTTGAAAGCAACAAACTAACTACAAACACGATAACACCATGGAACTACACATATATAACAGTACACTGGCATACACGCAACAAGCACGTTCATGCTGACGGACTAGTCTTTCAGCTTCCTTCGACAGGGACCATTTCATTGAAGAATCAACAGTTAAATTTATTTTAAACAGGTACCTCGTGTTCTCTGGAGCGTTCAGTCAGGGTTCTGTATGTCTCACCTACATACATCACATTGCAGAGGCAGCAGGACGGCGTAGACCACATTTGAAAGATACCGAGAAAGACACATTCGTTTGATATCATTTCAAATGCAGACACCATAGCCTTTCACATATTAGACCAGCAGCTCTTTGGCACAAAGGCAGTGAGGATGGTCTTTATCGAAAATTCCTGGAAAGTCATGTGAGCTTCCACCTGGGCAGCTGTCAGCCTAGAGGCCTTGACATCAGAGAGGGGCACTTTATTTCCAGCCAGTCCCTTACCCCTGCTCTCACATTCCCTTTTCCTCTCACTTTTCCAACTCTTTTCCCGTCCTCAATCTTTTCCCCATATTCCCCTTTTCACTTCTCTTCTGATCCATCCCAGACACTGCTTCCCCACTCGCTTCCCCATTTCTCCAGCCCCTACCCTCCCAAGTGAATATCACTCTATTGAGCTATGACAATCAAAATATGTGAGCTGTATTCATTTCACTAATGCCTGCCATTGACACTGCCTGCAATCTTGGATCTCTGGTCACTGAAGAAGAGCTTATGACTCAAAACGTGGTGTTCCCTTCTCTAAGAGAACCTGTACGTTTAAACCAAGTTTTCTTTGTCTTGCTTCTACCAGGACCAGAAGTCACCATTTCTTCATTTGCCAGACGTGTAGTCAAAGTGGACACACAATCGATTCTGGTCAAGCCATAATGATCCATTAAAGAGGATGTTTTACCTGTAATCAAGGATAAAAGAAGCAATCAGCCAAATCCTGGCATTGCTTTAATTTCGCTTGATATGGGAATCGAGTTGGCTGCTCCATTCACATCAAATCAACCCATCCCCGTTAGCTCTCCACTCGATCTTGCAGTCATTAGTAAAGACACATATCAACACCTGGAACTTTTTGACTGAGGTGACTGGGAACTTTCAGTGAAATTTTTTTTTGTTGTTGTCTGGTCATCTGCTCCCTACCTGTGGAATTGGGAGGCTGTTCCACATCATGTACATAGTACCTCATCGTGTCCTCTCACTTTCTTTGGACAACACACATTCTCGATAATCTCTGACCAGAGACAAGCGCTATAGATTTAACGTATTCTATAGCGACCCTTCGTGACTGGATTATTACATTGTTAGTTTTGTTTTTATTAGGAACTTGTTTGTGCTTACTCAAATTGATGTTCTAGGTGTTTACAATCAACTACACGTAATAAAGTTCAGAACGAATAAGTAAGAACAAGAAGCAATACATAATAAAACTCACGCCACAGTCAAACACTCCAACCATATCCAGACAGATCACTATTCTTCCCGGCCACCCCCCTCCCCCCACCCCTTCCTGCTCTCATGCCTATCCTTCTCCTACCTACAAAGAAAGCAATCACACATTCATTAACAACCAACCATATCTAAACGCATTTAACAGTGCAAAGTGACAGTCCATTGTTACGTTTGTCCGTTGATAAGGAAAAGGAAGTTACAAGGTTTGGAATACTCTTGGTGACATCTTAAGAACTGTGTTAATGTTGTTAACATTAGAAGTATGCCGGCACTCCCACAAGTGACGACAATGTTCTGTCCACGGCACTGAGTTTGAAAAGGTGGGCGAAATCTCTCTCTCTCTCTCTCTCTCTCTCTCTCTCTCTCTCTCTCTCTCTCTCTCTCTCTCTCTCTCTCTCTCTCTCTCTCTCTCTCTCTCTCTCTCACAGGCACCTGGAAGTTGTTACAACAAAATCTAGACTTGGCGTTTCAGAAATCGCTGTCCATAAGTTTCGGTACAAACAACACACACCTGTTTATTTAATTTGTCCATTGTGTAAACAAGCGACAGAAGATGAGTACATTTTGTTTTATGCTGTACCGCTCTGAATGATTTAAGGGTGAGGTATATACATTTAAAGTACTATAAATATCCGGGTCTTTTTCGTATTGGTTTACTTCTAGCGTCTAATAATGAAAAAACAACTAGAAATCTGTCCATTTATCTATGCAAATAGTTTAAGCTACATTCTGTGTTTGTTTCTTAATATGCCAATTTTGATCAGTTATATTGTATGTCACTCACCGCGTTCGCACGCTCTCGGTTATGAACTCAGCATGCTAACTCCATGCACGCGCATCTAATCCATTCATTCAAAGGAACACTAGCAGACCAAACCTTTGTTTTTAGACACTCCCTTTCAATATAATAATTGTCAAAATCAAAATAAACACAAACATAAATCAAATCAATATTTCATGACACTCCAATCTTCTCTTTCCCAATTAATATACCATGACACAATACTTTCTTCTTTTCCACTTTCATTCTTTCAATACTATAATATTGCTGAGTAAGAACGGTCTTCTTCCAGACTGTTTAGGGGAGGCTGCCACTCTAGGCTTGGACGCTGAGGTGTACTAAAAGAAACTCCAGGTCCCGTAATTAATGCTTAGAAGAATTCTTTTCTCTTACCCTTTCTCTCTTTTTCCTCTTCTCTTCCATACACAAAATTCCATGTAAGCACGAACGGATACTCACAAATCATCTTGTTTCTCCAAACCGCTACTACCTACAGTTGGGGTTAAAGAGCGAAATGTTCTCAAGAAAATTAATACTGCTTTTATGTTTTTTCCCCAATTCTTTTCAATACACGCGATTGTCCCATAAATCAGTTACGAATTATTCAAAAATCAATTATTATCACTATTCCAAATATGTCAATAACATTTACCCGACATTTATTCAGTTTTTCTCTTTCCTTTTAAAGAAATCGCGCATTCCCAACTGATACTCGCCTCTAGGAACAAGCACTAACATAATGCCCTAGCAGACTTCTGCCTGCAGTTACACTTCCGACCTCTCACAGGTCACAGGACATCGCTGACCTCTCACAGGCCACAGGACCCCAAGTCCCACTTTCTCAATCCCCCCAAGGGTTGTTCTGTCTAACATGCAATACTCCAAGCTATACGCAAAAGGGAGTTAAAGTCCCTTAACCCCACAAGGGTTAACTGTAAGAATCTGGCGTCTGCTCTTGTCCAAGCCATCCCCAGGTCTGATTCAAAAATTATTATTACTCAGTCACACAAAAGTGAGCTTCTCTCATAGTTCAAACCCTCAGCATCTATCCAGTCCAAATCATTTTCACTTACATGGTGTCAGACCATAATTTGATTTTTTTTCACACAGCTGTACAAACAGCGTGGTCCTAACCACAAGTGCAAATACTCACCAAAACATTTATCCATACTTTTTCCAACATCATTACATCAAATACATGTTCCAATTCCGTTCATGACACACAGCGAATCACTAGTCATGACATTGCATTACATTTCTTTTGGAACGATTTTTTGTTGCACCCCCTTCAATAGGGGCAATGGCCTATTATTCAATAAAATATCCATATTGGTGTCTGTATCCGTATCTCACTCTCTCAAATTCACGCGGCACATTTTGTGCGAGATGAACCCTACACTATTCTCTCTGCCACTGTCTCTGTCTGTCTCTTTATTCTTTCACATCGATAAATGCAAACAAAAAGGAGGGTCTGTTTAGTAGCGTGGGGTAGCACTCGCAGTTGAGGCAAATGGTCCACCCCAAATAGATCACGAGTCATGTGATACTGGAGTGAAGCCTCTTTGTGGTACCAATTTCCGTCCTGCTGAATTGGGACAAGAATCGATTACAGGGAAGAATCCTAATTGGGATCGGAAATTAAATGAGGCAGGGAACAGTAAACGATAAACAAGTGGGGTATGTTTTGCTCCCATAAGAAAACCTAACACAGAGTAACTTTTATTCAAGACTGGCACAGCCTTTTAAACTTGAATAAAGTCAGACAAATACATGGACGAACAATCTAATAGTGGGGGAAAAACAAGCGCAGGCCAACAACTGAACTGCTTTCATAGTAATGACTTGGAAAGATTTGGACTTAAGGAGGGTAGGGGGAGTTTGAAGATGGAGAAACTGGGAACATGAAATTAAGAAAATATGTTACAGATATGAAAACTCTTCGCTAGCTGCATAAGGCAACCATCGCAATCCCTTTTGAAGGCAGATATATTTGTATTGCCTGCTCCGAGGCCTTTCGTCCGCTGGGTCGGAACTCATCAGAGAGACACGGCTGGTTGTGTCTGCGCTCCTGGCGTCAAATAGAGACACACCACAGTCCATAATATTGCGGTGTTCTCACCACCAAGGGTGCAAAAAAGAATCCAATAGCACCCCCAAAGCAGCCAGCGAAGAGTAGTAAATGAAACCAAACGAAAGTGTGGGGAGGAAAAAAGTTGCTGAAAAACTAGACATTATGCAAATAGTATAAAATGTAGGGGACAACAGGCCAACAACTGAACTGCTTTCATAGTAATGACTTGGAAAGATTTGGACTTAAGGAGGGAGGGGGGAGTTTGAAGATGGAGAAACTGGGAACATGAAATTAAGAAAATATGTTACAGATATGAAAACTCTACACTAGCTGCATAAGGCAACCATCGCAATCCCTTTTGAAGGCAGATATATTTGTATTGCCTGCTCCGAGGCCTTTCGTCCGCTGGGTCGGAACTCATCAGGGAGACACGGCTGGTTGTGTCTGCGCTCCTAATTGGGATGTTTATCGTTTGTTTAAGATAAAGGTCCACCCCAAATATAT
>JAFLJL010018157.1:27500-50388 GCA_018398815.1 Conus ventricosus
AGCTTGTTCAAAGACTGGATGAAACATCAACAAGATACGGAATGGATATCAACGCCGGGAACACCAAGTCGACGGCCAGGCGCAACATCCTCACCAGTACTGACGTGACTGTCCGTGGGCACAGTCTAGAAATTCACCATGCCACGTGCCCGGATCTGTTATTACCAGGGTGGGAGGAAAACAGAAATCCGTGCAGGGCAGCAAAGGCAACGGCAGCACTGTCCGGATGAAAACATGTATGGAAAAATGTTAACTTCCCTATGAAAAAAAATCTAGTTGCAAAGTGAGGCGACTGCAGGCGGAAATCTAAACAAATTTGAAAAGTTATTGATGACTCACCGCCAGAAAACGTTGACAAACGAATCATCACAAGACAAAACACGACGCCTTTCGACCTCTTAGGTCTTCTTCAGGCAAGATTGAAAAACACTCAGGACAACGAAAACGAACGAGCTATCACTTATCTTCATTCACTTCAGTGATGGCTCGTTCATTTCCGTTGTCCTGAGTGTTTTGTATCTTGCCTGAAGAAGACTCTAGAGGTCGAAACGCCTCGTGTTGGTCTTGTGATTCGTTTGTGTACTTTTTTTGGCGGTGCGTTATCAATAACTTTTCAAATCTGCTTATGAACCACAAGATCAGGCTCCCGCCTGCACCGGTACATTCCGTCTTCCTGTATGAGAGACATGGACCCTCACAGTAGACTGGGAAGAGAGTTCAAGCCATGGAGATGAGATGTTACCGCAAGGCACTGAACGTCAAATATCCCATTCATATGACCAATGATGAAGTAGTCTAGCCATAAGCAGTGCCTTGGACATTTGAAAATTTACTGACATCCGTTACGAAAAGAAACATACATTGGTACGACAATATCACAAGATCCAATAGCCTTACTAAAATAATCTTCCAGGGAACTGTTTGAAAAGAGAGAGAGAGAGAGAGAGAGAGAGAGAGAGAGAGAGAGAGAGAGAGAGAGAGAGAGGAGGGAGAGGGAGAGAGAGAGAGAGAGGGGGGGAAGGAGGGGGGGGGGCAGGGTCATACAGTTTATTTAGATTTCTATAACGAAAAAATCATTGCATTCTGGACGACAGTGCTTAGTCGCAGATTTAGTAAATCAGGGATAAAAGTCAGTGACATACATGTCAGTGTATGTATTTATGAGAGCGTGCGTGCGCTTAATTGTGTGTGTGAGTGTGAGTGTGTGTGTGTGTGTGTGTGTGTGTGTGTGTGTGTGTGTGTGTGTGTGTGTAAGAGCTGATTTGTTAATACTTCAGTCGTCCAGACGACTGCTAATTGAATGATGAATCATTCCATGGTTGACTGGATGCATAAAGTTACCTTTTAGCTACGTTGGTGGGTAGTCAGTTTGTTAGGGGAACATATTTTTGTGCCCACGTCTCTTTGTGCCCACGTCTCTTTGTGCCCACGTCTCTATATGCCCAAAACGTATGCCAGTGGGAGTTTCGGGTAGGCATCCTCTATGTCAATAGCCAAACTTACCAGTGGCCATGCAATGGTCAAACTGACCAGTGGTCAGTTGTCAAACTGACCAATGGTCAAGCAGTGGTCAAACTAACCAGTGGTCAAGTGATGTCAAACTGACCAGTGGTCAAGTGATAGCCCTAACCCTAACCCTAACCCTAACCCTAATCCTAACCCTAACCCTAACCCTAACGTAACCCTAACGTAACCCTAACCCTAACCCTAACCCTAACCATTACCACTGTTTTGGGCATATAGAGACGTGGGCACAAAGAGACGTGGGCACAAAGGGATGCTGCGGTTTGGTTAGTTGGTTATTTTGCTCGCTGTTCACACGTAAGTGCGTCTCGGTGCGTCTCCAGGTTATAATTATAATACTAATAACAACGATGATGATGATGATGATGACGGTGATGATGGTTATGATGATGGTGATGATGATGAAAACAATAATAGTAATAGTAACAATAGTAGTAATGATATCAATAATAATAATGATAATAATAATGATAATAAGAAAGATAATTATAATGATGATGATGATGATGATGATGATGATGATGATGATCATCATCATCATCATCATCATCATCATCATCACATCATCGTCATAATCATCATTTAATAAAGCACAACATGGAGAATAGTCACTGAGTGCTTGGCGTTTTGCAATGACAGGTAACAATGAAGGAAAATGTCAACACATATTCACACGCGTAATAACAAAATCTAACGTAAACCGAAAAAAAAATGACTTGGCATAAACATGTTTCTACTGTGGCCAGCAAAACACAACAAAAATCATATTGAATGATTGTTTCAGTCAGGGCAGTCTCTACCAAATGGACAATTGCGAATGGTATAAACATCAGTGCAGGGGAGAAAGAAAGATCGATTATAGGGTAAGGCAAGTGCTGAACAGGTACATCTTCAGCACTTTTAACATTTGAGCTTTTTGAATGGCAATGAATTCTCATCAGCTAGAGCAGAATAGGAAATGGAGTGGAGACCAAGGCGTTGGTTTTATTTTATACGAGGTGGATCTTTGTTCACAATTCCAGAATCTGCAATTGATTTCAGTCGTTTGTAGGGATCAAAGACGAACAGAAGGTCAGACGAAAAAGGGAAAATGAGATTTAAAAAAAAATTGTGAAATACAAATGACGTTTTGGATTAAAAAAAATCACTGATAGGAATCCTGTTAAGGAAATTGAGAAGACTTTACCAGGTTGTTGGCATGTATGGTTAATTCCTGTGATGTTATCACGTTGCAATGTCATCAGATCATCATCGTTGTATGTTTACATAAGCCCAAAACAAAACGAACGAAAATTCAGGACCCGTAGTTGTTGTAATGACATCTCCTTCATCTGGCCACATGACGACAAGAGAAGGTCTACCTCCAAAGTTCTATGCTAGGGAGATGATGGTTGGACATGTGTCTGTGCCAATCGGAAATATAGTTATGCTCAGTTTTGAAGACATTACAAACGAATTCCCTGATGTGTCATTGTTTTGTCACAAAATACCACGAACATTTCCTGATGATTCAACATTTTGTCGTTTTGGAAACACTGATAAGTCCAGGGTTTGGAGAAGACTTGATCATATTGAGTCTGATTTTGCCCACGCGTGCAGAGCAGTACAAGTCAGTATTTGTGTTCCGAGATGGCGATGCGCAGTAGTACGTTGCTTTCAGCTCTTCTTTTCCTTTTTTCCTGAAAGTGAAGCCCCTCAGAAATTGCCCAGTGGTTTATGGAACTGTTCAGTTGATCATTACTCCAGCTTTCGTCACCACATGGACTGTAACCTGGAGACAGAGTGTGAGGATGGACGGGATGAAACAGGTCACTGTTACTTCAGCAGTCCAGACTGTCAAGGAATGGTAGCTGCGTGTGGGCGTTGTTACAAGTTTTTCAACGAAGTGTCTGGAACCCAAGACGGCAAGCCAGATATCATTGAAATGTCTAATGGGCATTGTAATGCTCTGAAAGGCACGGTGAGTGCGCCTATGTGTCTATATGACTGGTATACTGCATTAATGCGCTTGACAGCAATACATCCGCGAAGACTGCAGTATCACTTTCTCGGCGTTTTTGGAAATGACCTGTCTTTGCCTGCTATGTATATACATGCACGTGTTCATGACAGACTAGTGCTTTATCATACAATGTTCTCTTATGGTATTAGTCATGATGGGCAGAAGGTTTGCTTCCATTTTTTATTTGTTCGATCATATTGTAGATAAGTATTCGCATCGAAAGTGCGTCTCATCTGAAAACCAACGATTCCCTGTGAGAGTAGTTTGTGAAATCAAACTGAACAGGACTGACCATCCAATAAATCACATAAAGCCATTGAGGAACAACCAGTTGGTAACTTCCCGGCAACAAGAGTCCTTAGACGTCCAGCACAACGGGCACATGACATACACGTTTCTCACATGTGGTTTCTATCAACTTATGATGTATGGCCAGCAACACACACCCTGTCATTTTCCTAATCGCTCATCGCACGTGGTGGGCCATCGCCATCACGCGTTAACTCACCACACTGTAGTCCCTACATTTACATGCAACGATGGTGTCAGCACACTGTCATACACTCTGGTGTGTAATATCATATGTGAGTGTCAAGACAAGAGTGATGAGTCGTTCTGTCAACACCCTGTTTGTGTCACCTCCTTCACATGCAGTAACGGTCAGTGCATTTCCTTTGACAAGGTGTGTGATCAAATGTCCCATTGTTCCGATGACTCCGAGGAACTCAGCTGCGAGTCATACAAACATGTTGAGATACGGCACTCATTTTTATCGTCCCCCGTCCTGGTCAGGTTTGATGGCATCGGGTTGTTTCAAACAATTCAAATGGAACCCAATGACTCTTGTCCTGACAGCCACTATCGTTGTCCTGGTGACTTCAATGACTGTCTGCCTGTCTACACACGGTGCAATGGTATGCACGACTGTCTTGACTATAAGGACGAAGACGGCTGTGAGGACATGAAGTGCTCAGGATTTTTCAGGTGCAGAGCTTCCACGACCTGTCTACACCCTGACCACCTGTGTGATGACTGGCCTCATTGCCCAATGCATGATGATGAAATAGCGTGTGACACAAGCTGTCCTGTGAGCTGCCTTTGTCAGGGTCACACCTTCTTTTGTCCTCAGCCTTTCTCTGCAGCACAGTTCTTTTCTATTCGCTATTTGGATGCCACGAGTTCTGGAATGACATTGTCTAGCGTGAGGCACAATGCCTATCTCATCAGTCTAATTCTTGCACAGTGTTCTTTATCCCTTTTGTCAGAAATCAAGTTGTTAAATCTGAGAAAACTTGACCTTAGCAGTAACAAACTGAAGCAAGTGAACATGACTTCTTTTCTTGGAATGAGCGCTTTACGGACATTGTCTCTGTCCAATAATCCTCTCAGTGCTCTTTACACGGATCTTTCATCTGTCCAGCAGCAGAGTGTTCTCTCAGCGGTTGATCTCTCATTCACAACACTGACAGTGCTGGACACTCAGTTCTTCTCATCCTTTCCTCACATACGGAAGTTGAACTTAACTTTCACTGCCATACACACCATCAGTTCCGGAGCATTTCAGTTTACACCACTGTTAACCGAACTCTACATGGATGGAAGCTCAGTGTCAACGTTTCCACCGGAAATGTTTAAAGATCTTTCTCATTTACAGGTCGTGTCTACACAAAATTGTAAAATATGCTGCAAGCAAATACTCCCAAGGCACTTTTATCATTCATCTTGTTATGCTCCCAAAGACGAAATATCTTCATGTGAAGATTTATTACAATCGTGGTCATACCGAGGGTTTCTTTGGCTGATCACCTGTCTGTCAGTGAATGGTAACATCTGCTGCTTCTGTGCTCGTCTGTTGGTAAGGAGCATGACATCTGCAAGTGGATACAGCGTCTTTGTCCTCAACCTTACACTGGCTGACCTTTTCATGGGTGTCTACATTGCTATCATTGGAGTGGCTGATGAACAGTTCCGTGGCAGATATCTCTATCACGATGACTCATGGAAAAGCAGTCTGACCTGTAAAGTGGCTGGATTTCTGTCTCTGTTGTCCAGTGAGGTGTCAGCTCTGATCATCTGGTTGATCACACTGGATCGTTTTCTCGTCCTTCGCTTTCCATTCAGCACCTTGCGATTTAAGAGAACGTCAGCAAGCATTGCCTGTCTGTTGATTTGGTTAGGAGGTTTGATGCTGGCGTTATTGCCTTTACTCCCGATGACGTCACACTGGAGGTTTTATAGCCAGACTGGCATTTGTATTCCGCTGCCTGTTACGAGACAAGACTTCAAAGGAAGATTTTATTCTTTCAGTGTACTGATAGTCCTCAACTTTGTTTTGTTCTTATTCATTTCTGCTGGTCAAGCTTTTATTTACTGGACAGTACAGAAAAATGTTTTACTGACCAACACGACCAGAATGTCACGAGACATGGTCATTGCCCGGCGTTTAATCACTGTGGCTGTATCAGATTTCATGTGCTGGTTTCCCATTGGACTGTGTGGGATGCTGGCTTTGGCCAATACTCCATCCCTGGAGAGGTGAACGTAGCATTGGCAATATTTGTGTTGCCCTTAAACTCTGCAATCAATCCCTTCATGTATACCTTTAACACACTGGCGGAAAAACGGAAGAGATTCAACGAAGCCAAACTTCTGCAGTGGCTGGAATCTCAGTGTGACATCAAAGCCATGTAACAGTCTTTGTTGTGTAGTGGTCTGAGTGCAGATGATGATAATCTAATCAATTGTACTTTTAATGTTTCTGCTTAGATATAAACAACCCATTGCGTTGAGACATGATGGGTTATAATAATACATGATGACATGCATTGTCTCTCTGTCTCTCTGTCACTGTCTGTCTGTCTGTCTGCCTGTCTGTCTGTCTGTCTGTATGTCTCTCTCTATCTCTCTCTCTCTCTTGTATATATATATATATATATATATATATTATAATATATATATATATATATATATATATATATATATATATATATATATTGCACACCAGCCTTTTCTGGGATTGCATTCTTCTTGAAACTGAAAAGGCTGAGGAGTCAAATTACCACTTTCCGCGGTCACTGAGGAGAAACAACCAGGTTTCGAAATATCGGTATATGACCAGGAGTTATATGTTAGTGAGTTTCCCTCCTTATTGGAGGATGTCCCCCTTGGAGACTATAAGCTTGCTGAAGGCTCATTTTGAGAAGCATTTATTTTATGTTTCCCCATTCACCCACTCAAGCACATGCTGTTAGTTAGGCAGAATCATCTACCACTGCAGATATGAATGCTTATCTCCCCCTATTTCTTCAATCTAAGACATAAGAGCAAGCTTTGTTTATAATTCAATATTTCTTGCAGTCATTGCAACACCAAGCTGCTCTGTAAGTTGCTGGAACGGTGCTCGGTACTTATCCTTGGAATTTATTAGTTTGTTGTATTTTAGTCCCTTGCGGATTCATTCCAAGAACTGGCCCTCAGCACTTGTGTCTTAAGAGGATATCATTTTATATTTTCTACTTTTCACAAGAAAATGTAGCTTGTTTTGCTCTTTCATGATTTTCTTTTGCTTCTTAGGTGGTACCTTTGGTTGGTTTTTGAAAACTCAACAGACATACTACGGTATTGCACACCAGCCTTTTCTGGGATTGCATTTTTCTTAAAACTGAAAAGGCTGAGGAGTCAAATTACCACTTTTCGCGGTCACTGAGGAGAAACACCAGTTTCGAAATATCGGTATATGACCAGGAGTTATATGTTAGTGAGTTTCCCTCCTATTGGAGGATGTCTCTCCCCTTGGAGAATATAAGCTTGCTGAAGGCTCATTTTAAAAAGCATTTATTTTATTTTTCCCCATTCACCCACTCAAGCACATACTGTTTGGCAGAATCATCTACCACTGCAGATATGAATGCTTATCTCCCCCTATTTCTTCAATCTAAGACATAAGAGCAAGCTTTGTTTATAATTCAATATTTCTTGCAGTCATGCAACACCAAGCTGCTCTGTAAGTTGCTGGAACGGTGCTCGGAACTTAACCTTGGAATTTATTAGTTTGTTGTATATATATATATGTGTGTGTGTGTGTGTGTGTATATGTACGTGTGTGTATATGTATATGTGTGTATATAAACGTATATGTGGGTGTGCATGTATGTATGTATATAAATGAAAAACAAAAGAAATGAAAAAGAAATAGGAAAAGTATGAGGATGTGATCGATTGAGATGGAATGAGCCTGATTGGATCAAGAAGTGTAGTAGAATTGAATGTATAACTAATAATATGTAATTATGCAAAGTATAGACAATCAAGGTAACTAAGAGGGAATACGTGTAATCATAATCTGAATGGAGATAAATTAAAAATTACATGACCAAGCAAATGAGCATGAAAGGGGGGGGGGGGGGGTGGTTACGGAGGAAGCAACCGCAGAGACTGGTCAACATAATATGGGAACAAACGTGGCCACTGTGGGTGGGGGGGGGGGGGGGGAGGCGGTAGTCTAGGTGTATGAATGGTTTAACTTAATGAGTATGGAAATGTGCATTTAATAGATAATCAAGGGTATAAGAAAACATGTACAGAAGAGGAAGGTAAATAAGTAACGAAATCAATATACATACACATGTAAAACTACAAAATGAACACAAGAGGAAACATAGTTCAGCTAACAGCAAGGCACGAATATGGAATTGTTTTGATGTAGGTCAACACGCAAGTCAGCACGAGTCGCGAGATTGACTCCGCCACGCGCACACAGCGCCAGTCTCCCTCTGTCCGTCTCTCTCGCCTGTTCTTTCCCTCTCGCTCTCTGCTTAGAGAGGTGGAGGGGGAGGGGGGGGGGGGGGAGAGTGGAGCGTGAGGCGGTTGGAGCGAAGGTGGGAGGCGATGGGAGTGAGGGTGGGAGAGAGAGTAGTCTCCAAGGCCAGGGGGGTTACCGTGCACCCCCCTTCACACTTAACGAAACATAGCTGAAAATGTTCCTTAGAGTCTCCTGATCAAAATAAAAAAAATGTTTCCATGAAAAAGTTGGGTCTCACTATTGGTTTTCGGCCTGTATGTAACACTACCCGCCAACTTTCATAATAAACAGCAATACATGTATAACCTTGGAAGCAGTGGTTTTATTTCTCTAAACCTTTGATTTTTTTTCTCAGAAATAGTTTACCAGATAGACATTCTGTTTGATAAATGTCTTAAGTAGTGTCCAGTATGTAATTACTTGGGAATAGGGCCATGCTAGCAATTGGAAGTATCGGTTTTTGCAGCATCTCTTCAGTAAGATTTCCACTCGACTAAAAACTATGAACTATGTTAATGTTTTATTGGTCTAGTTTGCAAGTACAATGTCTTAGGCTACATGACAACCATATTTGAAGTCAGTTTAGTAAGTTTTTTTTACTGTGAGATCAGATTTGTCTCCCCTACCCCCTAAATTGGACAATTTCGAGAAATTGCGGAAACAGTTCTTGCTTTGTTCTGATTTTAATTTCTGTCATTGTGAGATTATATATTTGAATTCAAATCACAATTGCACTTATTTTAAGTGTTTTAGACTGTAATTGTATTATTTTGTGACCCTTCAACACAAAATGAGTTAGGTTTTCTTGGCGTTTTCAGTCACTCTGCATCAGAGTCTGAGTCAAGTGAATCCTCCAGTTCATCTTGTAGAACCGGTTCAAAGTCAACATCCATTTCATCATTCTCTTGGTCCTGAATGTCTCTGACTAGGTCTTCGATAACTGTCTGGGGAAGTACGAGCTCCTCTTCTTCCTCCGTCCACACTGGCACGAGCATACCATCATCTTCCATCCAGCCATGTCCAGTCGTCGGGTCAGGGACCTCAGGAGAAGGGTCATGCGCTTTCTTCCAGATTGCGACTTGGAAGTTTGACCTCAGCACATGTTGCTTCAGACTTTTGCGGCATGGAGGGAGGCTAGCCAAGTCAACATTCAGGTTGGCACTGATAGTATCATCTTTACACTTTTCTTTCAGTGCCAAGTAGCGCAACTCGTCGACTTTCTTGATGCGTTGCCGGCCATAGAGAAGGCACGTGAACTCTTCCAGATCATCAAACACCTGCTCAGACACTGTCCAAGCGTCACCAAGGCAGGCGAAGATAGGCACAAACTTTGGTTTGTTTTGGAGGAGTGTCAATGCCTTAACCTTTCCTTTTCCCTTGAATGCGCTGGTGGAGTCACAGCCCGTGAAAGCATGTATTGACAAGAGGGCTGAAGAGAATGGCTGTGTGAGTTCTGCAGAAAGAGATGTCACGTTCAACAAGCGTTTCTTGTTCCCCCGCCCAGTGTCAAATAGCACCTGTATTCCCTCAAGTTGTGAGGCATGAGCCAGCAGAATAAAAAACACATCTGTGTCAGGAGATTTCACCCTCACATACTTGTAGCCTTCTTGTCTTGCATGCAAACAGTACAGAACGACGCGTGAGTCAGTTTCTTCCTGTGTGGATGTCAACTCAGGGAGCGTTTCTTTTGTTGTCTTCTTGCCGTCAGACACAAGCCTGTGAGCCTTTCCATCACAGACAAGGATGCAATTTTTGCCTTGAAGTTTCGGAGCTAGAGTGTCTCTGCTCCACAATTCCAGCATCAGCCTCACAAAGTTGGCCTTGTTTTCATCATTTGTTAAGAATTGTGCCCAGTCGCATGCTCTCTTTGTGGACTCTCCGAGAATGACTTTTTCCCTACACCTCTCCTCCTCCTTTCCATTGACTTCACGCTGCCTTCATGGTACATGTCGGTGCTCATGACAAAGTCCGTGTTCTTAGGCATCATGTCAAACACTTTCAGGGCAATCTCTTTATATGTCGATGGCACCTGAGTCATAGCATGGAATACAGCGTTCCCATCCATGACTGTCATAGTGTCCTCATCAGGGGGAACATCTGCATCTTCCACTCCTTTGGTCAGCCAGTGAAAACCGCTGCTCTTGTCTGTCTTGGTAAGGAAGTTGTCGGCTGTTCCTAGGGAGTATGGGATAGGCGTCAGCTGATATGTCATGAGCTCCTTCATGTCGAGACCAAGGTTTCCTCATGAGATTTCACAAGGAGCTGGAAAGCAATGTTACTATTTTGTTTCAGGTCTGTCACCTTGTTCCCAGTCGATCTCAGGGTCACCTTTTTCGACATTGCTGCCATGGTTTTGAGTCGAAGTTGCTTGATTGGATCAAAGAAATGATCTGCAGGTTCTAGTCTGCCGGTTATGAAAGCCTCTTTCTGCCTCCTACCGGTCTCTTCTGCACACAGTACATCGATCTCAACTTCAGATGGCACAGGTAAGCCTGATGAAAGGACCACCAGTTTTGTGGGATCAACAGCAAAGGGATTTGTGAAGCTTTCCACTGCTATCATTGCCCTCTTCACGCTACTTTCACCTTTGAGAACCTCTACAGGACGCAGTTCATAATGCTGCTCGGCAGTTCCATTGCAGTGTGACATGTCTGCCAGATCGAAGGTTGCCTGGACATACTTCACTCTTTCACTGGTTGTCCTCGCCCAGCGTTGGTAGGCCTGATAGTTGGTAGTGATGCCAATCAGGCCAGCAGATGTTCCTCCTCTGCTCTTGGCGTGCCGCATGAAAGTCTCTTCCATGGTCTTGTCTGTGGCACATCTGTTGCCAGGAATCATTGATCGAGCAACGTTAAAGGCTCCTCGTCGCAAGAGGTCAGTCGCTCCAGGGTGTGACGTCTCAATGTTGGCAAGGAAGATGCTGAAGTAGGTTAGATACCTTGCGTAATTCTGACCCCAAAGGCAAAGAACAAGTCAGGCATTTGAGAGAGAATCTGTGCGTACAGTTCAAAGTCATTTGTTTCACAGCTTGCAGGAGATGAAGAACTAGGGAAATGTGGTCCATGTAGGACACCCACAGCTTAGCTGTCTTGCCTTGTTGGCCAGTGCGCACTTCTTCTCTGAAGGCCAGATAATCAGAGAGGAAGTCTGTCATGTCTTTGTCAAGAAGGAGCTGATCGACAGACGACTTGGTGTGCACTCCTTTGGCGGACGACAGCAGGGTGATTGTCTTTTCTGGTAGGGTAGGGAAGACAATAGCACCTGACGTTTCACGTTGACTCAGGTAGCATCTCAACAGCAGCCGCTCCAGGCATTCATGAACTACCTTGTGGCAGTGAAGCGCTCTGTTATAGTTCTTGCAAGTACTTACACCGTTGATAGACCCAGTGCCAATCAGCCCTGCCTCTTGCATCACGTCGAAGAGCCCCGTGCCATCCATTTTCTTGCCTACCATTTTTAGATAGGCGCACACAGTATGGAATGTTCCCATTATATGATATGCTTCTGGTACTTGGCAGGATGGTTCCAGATTAAGGGTATGCCTTCATACACACGCCGAGGTCGAACGTTGTTACCACGTAGTCTTGCCCAACTTCCCTTGTCGCTTTTTCTGCTTGGTGCAGGCATTCCTGCACAGTTGCATAGTCTGTGATTGGTTTATTTATCACCGGATAGTACCCGTGGTGGTCTTTCGTTCTGGCCTTTCCCCCACCAGGGACACAAAGCCCCCCCATGAGGGAACATCTTGGTTTTGCAAGGCAGAGTGCATTCTGGCGAGTATCCACGTTAGCTGAAGCCTCTCTGCTCTTGTTCTTGCTTCTTGTCCTCCAGGAATGCTCTTGTTGTTGCAGGGATATGCTGGACTTCTCCTTGCTGTCACATAACACTCAGGCAGTTCCTTTTCTGAAATCTCCACTGTCTGTTCGTGTGTCCGTGGACTGATGGAAGGGGAAGAGCTCGTTCATCTTGTTCTCCTGCGCATTCTTGCAACATGATTCCATGTGCAGTATGGACTGAACTCGTTCCCTCCACTGTGCTCAGGAACAGATCAAAATTGTCAAACTCTGAATGAAACAGAGATGCTCCTGGCGGATTGACAACTATCTGGGATGACAAGACGCTCGAGCTTTCTTCCATAGCTTTGGCAATTGCTGTTTCCAGTTCCAGAGAGAAGCAGTATGTTTCACAGTGTCCAAACCTGTTCAACAATGTGGTCAGCTGCTCACTTCTGTACAGATGTCTCAGAGTCATGCACATCAACACGTGCTTTGGAAGCTTCCATTCACTGTTTGTAACTGCTCTGCAGATGTCCTGTCCGATGGAACGGACAAGTCTTTCCATTTTTTTCCGACAGCGCTTGTTCTTTTCCCGCCAACAGAAACTTGAGAAATTTGTTCAACTCATCTGGAAGAACATCTCTTTTCTCCAGATAGTCTTCTGATGGTGGCCAAGGAAGTTGACCTGATCTCTGAAAAGCTTCAAAAATCTTCTTCCGTAGAAATAGTCCCACGTCTCTAGTAATGTCTGCTGACCCAAGTTCATAGGCCAGTGTGACTGCCCTCTCGCTTGTCATATCTGAGCTGTACACAAGATTGGAAAAAAATATCTCTGACTTATTACTTGCAGTGAAAGAAACTTTGCCTCCATATTTTTCACTGTTCTCAATTTTATTTTCAGTTTCTCTGCTCTGTAATTTGGATTGGCATGTTCTGTAGTAGACAACTCTGAAATGTACACACTGCACAAGTCTGTCAGCTTCAATATTTTCTGATTCTGGATTATTTCCTTCTCAATAACTTGGCCAACCTTCTCAAAAGCCATTTTGTGTGAGTTCTCCAAATCTTTTTGGTAAGAAGTCCCCTGGGACTCACTAGCACATGTGCTCCGGTACATGTCGTTCATGTAATCATTTTGACATTGCCTGTGGTATTGAGCCTCACATGAAAATAAGTCATATCCCCTGATTCTCTTCAACAGTTTTTCATCGTTTTTCTTTTCAGCAGCATGGAGAACTGTCTCCCAACCTTCCTTTTCAAATTTTGATGTGCCTTCCGTGGTCCAGTACCCTTTCTTCTTTACTTTCTTTCTCCAAAGTTGTTGCAGAATATGCAGTCAGGATAGAAGATGATGCGTTCAGAAGCACCAGTGTCACTTCCACGCCTAGAGGTTCTTGGCTGTTGTATTCCCTCATAACTTTCCAGTCTTTCTGTGTGATTCGTAAACCTCTGATAGCAATCTCTATGATACCCATGTTCAGGTAGCAAATTATCAGGGATATGTGAGCATGCTTCTGCCATACGATATGGTGAGTCCTCAGGTTGTGACAGTCTTTTTTCACGAATTTCTTGAAGTTTTTCTAGCTTCTTCTGAGGTCCCCGCGGCATGTTGACAGGTACACAAACGATTTCTCCTTAGAGTCTGCAAAGTGAATAACACATTTTACTTCATGGCACTGTCCTTGAGCGTCAGAAAGATCTTCATGTTTTCGTTTTCTTGAAACCATCATGGATTCCAATTACGTACAGGGATCTTGATAACATCTGCAACAATAGAAAAAATATTCAAAAATGTAGACAATTCCACTTGACTCATTTTGTGTTGAAGGGTCACAAAATAATACAATTACAGTCTAAAGCACTTAAAATAAGTGCAATTGTGATTTGAATTCAAATATAATATCTCACAATGATAGAAATTAAAATCAGAACAAAGCAAGAACTGTTTCCGCAATTTCTCGAAATTGTCCAATTTAGGGGGTAGGGGAGACAAATCTGATCTCACAGTAAAAAAAACTTACTAAACTGACTTCAAATATGGTTGTCAGGTAGCCTAAGACATTGTACTTGCAAACTAGACCAATAAAACATTAACATAGTTCATAGTTTTTAGTCGAGTGGAAATCTTACAGAAGAGATGCTGCAAAAACCGATACTTCCAATTGCTAGCATGGCCCTATTCCCAAGTAATTACATACTGGACACTACTTAAGACATTTATCAAACAGAATGTCCATCTGGTAAACTATTTCTGAGAAAAAAATCAAAGGTTTAGAGAAATAAAACCACTGCTTCCAAGGTTATACATGTATTGCTGTTTATTATGAAAGTTGGCGGGTAGTGTTACATACAGGCCGAAAACCAATAGTGAGACCCAACTTTTTCATGGAAACATTTTTTTATTTTGATCAGGAGACTCTAAGGAACATTTTCAGCTATGTTTCGTTAAGTGTGAAGGGGGGTGCACGGTAACCCCCCTGGCCTTGGAGACTAGAGTAGATGTAGAAATGAGAATTGCCTGTTGAATCTTGGCTGGATCGTCTGCTATGAAATGGCTGCCCATAGCTCATATTATAACATACAAGAGTATGGTTTTTGAACTCGAATAATGATAGCTATTATATGCATTTTGATTATTTTCTGAGGTTGTTTTAAATGGCTAAAGTTTGAATTCTAGGGATACGACCATCAAGAGACTCCTCTGGTCAACAGGCAATCTAGACACACGTGTACAAGCCAAGTGTCAACAATTCACGGGACAGGATACGACAGAGTCACAGGCTGAAAAGAAATTGGGAAAACCACAATTAAAGAGAAAATAACTGAAGGAATGTACTAACCTGATACATGGAAAGCGACAAGGTTATAGAAATTTATCCATGGGGCTGCTAAATCCCATGAATATAAACAATACAAGTCCAGCACCACACAATCTCGACCACAGAAGAACACACACTGTGTCAAAGGTCAGCACGGCAGCTTTTTGTATTCGGGGTTTACCTTTGCAGGGCGATAGGCTTATTTTGCGCATGCGTAAATGATGTAAACAAAAGATTCTTAAAATAGTACGGCTTTCCGGAGAATTGTATGACGCGGGGATGAAAGGTCTTCGCTGTGTATGTGGACGAGAATGTGAGGAGGGGATTGCGATAGGAGGCATGTGTTTTGTGTGCTAGTGTCGACAGCATCAGTGTTATGAGTTTTGAGAATGATGGTGTATATACTTACATCGCGTTCGTGGGGAAGAATGTACATACTGTCATGGAAGAATGCTTGGTTGCAGTCATGGTAAATTTTGTTCTAAGTATATAAAATTGATTTACCTCTTGTTGTGTACTCATGTGAAAAGGCTGATGGCCTCACATTAAAGTCACGAGTCACGAGTCTCTCTCTGTCTCTCTCTCTTTTGTTCTTGAGTAGAGGGCTGGATGCAAAAAAGCGGTTTTGCTTATTCCATTATCCTCTTAAAATAAAATTAATTCGTTTGTTCGTTCTCTCTCTCTCTCTCTCTCTCTCTCTCTCTCTCTCTCTCTCTCTCTCTCTCTCTCTCTCTCTCTCTCTCTCTCTCCGTTTCCGTAGCTTCTTTACCATTCCCTTTACATACTGTCCATACCGTCTTTAATTCATTTTCTTGTGCCATTGTTGTCCCTTCTTGTGTTTGTGTTCTGAACACTCTGTTCTGTTTGAGTTAAACGCCACATAGGAATGCATTGATGGGGTAAAGACAGGGACTGTGAACAATGTGATTGTCTTTTGAACACTCTGCACTGTTTGAGTTAAACGTCCCACGGGAATGCAGTGATGGGGTAAAGACAGGGACTGTGAACTATGTGATTGTCTTTTGAACACTCTGCACTGTTTGAGTTAAACGTCCCACGGGAATGCAGTGATGGGGTAAAGACAGGGACTGTGAACTATGTGATTGTCTTTTGAACACTCTGCACTGTTTGAGTTAAACGTCCCACGGGAATGAAGGGAAGGGGTAAGATAGGGACTGTGAACTATGTGATTGTCTTCTGAACACTGTAATGTTTGAGTTAAACGTCCCATGGGAATGCAGGGAAGGGGTAAGGACGGGGACTGTTAACTATCTCTATAAGTGTCATTAATATCACATTCTATCCAGTTTACCTATCATCAATCTGACGTCCTCATTTTCTTCTAATGTCCATCAATCATCCAATATCACGTTCGTCTCTGCCTGTCTCCAGTCTATCAATCGTTAATCTCATGTTCTCCTCTTCAGTTCAACAGCTAACAATCTCAAGTTCTTTTCTTCTGTCTAATCTATCAAACATCAATCTCACGTTGTCTTCTCGTCCATGATTCATCAGCCTCCATTCTTCCTTGGTCTTCTCCTCAGTCGCTCATGACATTCATGTTTTTCTCTTTTCAACCCATTTGTCATTCATTTTCACATTTACTTCGTCGTTTTCACGTTCTTGTGACAACAGTTATCCATTAAAAAATAACGTTTCTTCTTTTCAAGTTCCTCTTTTGTTTTCATGTTTCCTCTTTTCATCTGGTCGATCGTGCATTTCAGTCTCTCTCTCTCTGCGTACGCAGGCTGATACTCCTGCGGACACTCCCTGTATAGCCAGGCAGTGGAGTTTTGTGTGTATGACCCTTTTTTATCCCGCCATTAAGGCAGCCATAGAGATGAAGTGCATTTCAGTGATCCTTTTCTAATCCCATTCCGTTTCTCAGTCATCTTTCTTACATTTTTCTCTCGTCCATTATTCAAGATACAAATGTGCCATACCGTCATTCATTGATGTTTTCCTGTCGTCCTTCA
This sequence comes from Conus ventricosus, assembly GCA_018398815.1. Classification (NCBI taxonomy): domain Eukaryota; kingdom Metazoa; phylum Mollusca; class Gastropoda; order Neogastropoda; family Conidae; genus Conus; species Conus ventricosus. The sequence goes on from JAFLJL010018157.1 coordinate 44,399, forward strand.
TGTTCACGTTCCACTCTTTGCTCATTCTTCGTTCGCATGTTTGCTTCTGACTCCATCTTTCATTCATCATTTTCGTCTTCTGCTCTAGTCCATTATTCATCATTGTCATATTCTCTTCTACTGCTTTTATTCATTATTGTCATGTTCTTTTATGGTTCCGTCCATCATTCATCATTCTGATGTTCTAATCCCGTCATCACTCTTACGTTCTCTCCAGTCAAACATTCTTTGTTTTTTTATATTTTCCTCTCGTTCAAGATTCTTCATTCTTACATTCTGCCTCTGTCCATCTTCATCATTCTCACGTTCTTCTCCCATTCATTCTTTATCTTTCACACTTTTTTCCCCTCAATCCAGCATTCACCATTCTTATGAACTTCTCCAGTCCATCAGTTATCATTCGCACATGCTCCTGTCGTCCCATCATTTACCATCCATACGCTTTTCCCCAGTCCAGCATTCTTTACACTCCTGAACACCTGCTGTCCGTCAGTGGTCATTTCTTCCGTTCTCTGTTCATCCCGTCGATCATTCGTCATTAAGACGTGTTTCTCTCCTCACTGCCTTCGCCATTCATCATTTTCTTGATTTCTTTTTCTCACTGGTCGAATATTGAATTATTCTGACGATGTCCCATTTTAAGTAGTCCTTTTTTTTTCTCTCACGCTGTTCTGACAATATCCTATTGTTACATTTTTTCGCTTTTCCCCTCCTTTCGTCTCATCCCGTATTAATCAATCTGACTCTTCTGTTCACCCCCTCTGTCTCTCCTTTCGTGCAGAGAGTGATTATTCTCACGATGTGCAGGTTTCATGCGGTTCATGATTCTCATGTACCTCTCTTCTATTATCTCTTGTTGGTCCGTCTTTCATAATTCTTTTGCCATTTTACCGACCATCAGTGCCATAGTCTGTTGTTCTCCTCTTGCCCATCATTTATCGTCCTCACGTTCTCTATTTCTCATCCTGTCCGTTATTCACTATCTGATGCTTACCTTACATCATCATCATCATCATCATCATCATCATCATCATCATCATCATCATCATCATCATCATCATCATCATTCATCATTCTCATATTCTCCGCTGCTCATTGTGCCCCAAACTCATGATTATCACCTTTTCCTCCTGTCGTTCATTTCTTATTATCACCGTCCTCCTCTTGTCTATCATTCTGTATTCTCACTTTCTCTTTTCGTCCATTATTCCTTTTCATCGCGCTGTGCTGCCCATAATTACTATTCTTACATTCTCCTCTTATCTATCATTCATTAGTTTCACGTTTTCTTCCCGCGCAATCTTAATTCTTTTGACGTTTTCGTGTTGCCCACCATGCATTCTTAGTTCGCTTTTTTTCTCATATATCATTTACTATTATCACGTTCTCTTTTCCATACCCCATCCATAATGTCTCATTCCCAAGTGCCTTTCTATTCACCTCATTCTCCTTCATTATCTTTATGTTCATTCTGAGGTTCTCCTCTTCTTCTACCTCTTGTTATTCCGTTTTCCCTCAGTCTGTCATTCCTTTTATCTGGTCTTCTCTTTTCCATCTTTCGTCATTCTCACATTGTCCTCTTCTTATTCGATCAACCATGTATCATTCTCATATTCTTATCTATCAATTTTAGATTCTACATCCGTCCATAATTTTGTTTTTCGCGTACGCAGGCTGATACGGTTGCGGACACTTCCTGTGTAGACAGGAAAGCATTAATCCCATCTACCCACCAAAGGAAGTGGAGTTTTGTGTGTGTGACATTTTTTTTTATCCCCACCATTAAGGCAGCCATACTTCGGGGAACGTCCATAATTTATCATTCATTTGTCAATCATTCATTATTCTCAACTTTGTCTCCCGCCAATCGTTCACCAGTTGTACTTTTTCGACTTCTCTCTGTCTTTTCTTCATTCATAAATCTTGGGTTCTCCTCCTGTCCATTATTTACTAATCTCACATCACTTCTTCTCTCCGTTATAATTCACTTTCTCCTCTTCTGATCATGCCCAGCTCTAACAATTAATTCGTTGCCACTCTTCTGTCTGTCATTCATCACGCTCGCGTTCTCTTTTCCTTTCTTCTCCTCCCGTCCATCGTTCGTCATTCTCACCGCTTTAGTCTGGTCGATCATTAGTTACGGTCATCTTACGTCAGTCAATCACATTTTCACGTTCTCCTATCGTCTCTTCTTCACCGTGTACTTTTTTCATGTCCTTGTCCTTCATGTGATCTTTTTTCACGTTCTCCTTTTTTCTTGTCCTCCATGTGATCTTTTTTCACGTTCTCCTTTTTTTCTTATCCTTCATGTGATCTTTTTTCACGTTCTCCTTTCTTTTTGTCCTTCATGTGATCTTTTTTCACGTTCTCCTTTCTTTTTGTCCTTCATGTGATCTTTTTTCACGTTCTCCTTTCTTTTTGTCCTTCATGTGATCTTTTTTCACGTTCTCCTTTCTTTTTGTCCTTCATGTGATCTTTTTTCACGTTCTCCTTTCTTTTTGTCCTTCATGTGATCTTTTTTCACGTTCTCCTTTCTTTTTGTCCTTCATGTGAGTTTTTCACGTTCTCCTTTCTTTTTGTCCTTCATGTGATCTTTTTTCACGTTCTCCTTTCTTCTTGTCCTTCATGTGATTTTTTTTTCACGTTCTCGTTTCTTCTTGTCCTTCATGTGATTTTTTTCCTGCTCTCTCCTCTCTCTCTCTCTCTCTCTCTCTCTCTCTCTCTCTCTCTCTCTCTTATATATATATATATATATATATATATAATATATATATATATATATATATATATATAATATATATATATAAACACCAACAGTCTTTTCATGTCTCCAGACTAATATCTTCAACACATTTTCGCTGGTAAACAGCTACGTCAGGTCGTGGTACAATAATAAAAGTTTTTATCAAGTACAATGACATATCCTTTACGGTGAATTCCTATTCAGGTAAAACCAGGTAAAATGAGGTCATGCTGACAACTGTTGAATACTGCATGCAAGGAAAAGTACACGCATCCATGTGTGAGAACTTAAAGGGGTCCTCACCCATAAATAGCATGTTTGGGTTGTTCAAAAGTATGATCGAGCGTGTTTCGATGTACGTGTTACTTTTCGTCTGGAACTCACTTCTGTCTGTGTTTCGGGTCGTGCAAGTAGCCAAATCGTGACTCGCCACGGAGATTGCCGAGCACACTACGGAAAGAGACGAGAGTCGGGGATTCCGCAAGTGACGTATAAATGCCAAGACTACCGTGAACGAAAGACATGTCCCTAAAAGCTTTCGCTATGAGGACGTAAAACTCAACTATTTTCCGGCGATAATGGCAGATTCTTCCAGCTACGAGTCAAGTTCCAACGAAGAGGACATCGAACGTAAAATTTTCACTGAAGTGTATGGAGTTCAGCCGTACCAGTTTGAACCTACAGCTCCTTGTACAGTACCACCTCCCTCGCCATCAGACGCTTGTGTTTCTTTCCAGGCAGTTCGACATTTTACAGGTTGACCATATTATGTACATGTACACACATACGCACGACACAGACAGTACATGATACAAATATGCACATACATACATCTGTTCACACACACACACAAACACACACACTCACACACACACACACACACACACACACACACACACACACACACACACACACACACACACACATACACACACACACAATTACCGTAGTATGTAAATAACTTTAAAATGATTATGCGATAAACCACATTTTCCTTCAGTTGTTTAGATCTATCAGATAATGCCTTTTCCTTTGAACAGGAGTTTTGTCAGCTACTGCATCATGACACTAATTCTCTTCCCTGCTGAAGAAATCTTTTCAATAGCTGTTCACTTCAAGCAATCTTATTATGGTGACAAAATTAATTAATGTACTTCGTCAAAACAACTGTTTTCACTGTCAAATACTCTACTTGGCAAAACAAAAACATTATCATTTCCTTGCAATATACCGGCTTCAGATCTCCCACAGCAATTCAGTGATTTCTTTTCCGAGAAGATAAAGCGTATTAGAGACAATCTTGACTCTGATTCATGCCGGTCTGCTCTTTTTGATTTGTATGATGGACCTTTGTTTTCCTGTTTTGAACCTGTTAGTGAAAAGCAGATTTTTGATTTGATTGCTCATTCTCCTGGTAAAAGTTGTATCCTTGACTCTATCCCCACTCCCCTCATGAAACAGTGTGCCTCACATCTGGTGCCGTTGATTACGTCCATTGTGAACAAATCTCTCGCATCTGGTTGTGTCCCTCCACAGTTCAAACATGCTGTTGTCACACCTTTGTTGAAGAAAAATGGTCTTGACGCAAATGATATGAAGAATTTTAGACCAGTATCGAATCTTCCATTTCTTTCTAAAATCCTTGAACGTGTTGTCTTGAAGCAGCTCCAATCCCATTTGTCAGATAATGGTCTCCTGGAAGTGTGTCAGTCCGCTTATAGGAAAAACCACAGCACAGAGACTGCAGTTCTGAGTGTCTTAGACTGCCTGCTTTGTAAATCAGACGATAAACTGGTCTCCCTTCTAGCATTGCTTGACCTCAGTGCTGCTTTTGATACTCTTGACCACTCTATCCTACTCAAGAGACTCAAGGTTACTTTGGGATTTGACTATATGGTTCTCAAATGGTTCACATCATATCTTTCTGACAGGACACAGACGGTAATCGTTAATGGTGCTGAATCATCCCTTCTCCTCTTCTGTATGGTGTTCCCCAGGGCTCTGTCCTTGGACCAGTTCTTTTTACCCTTTATTCTCAGCCCTTATCTGACGTTATTTCTGCCCATGGCTGTGACTTCCACAAATTCGCAGATGACACTGAACTCTCTAAGAGCGCAACCACCAGGGATTTTCAAGGTGCTCAATCAGATATTACCGCATGTTTTAGGACGTAAAAGTCTGGATGACCAGCAACAAACTCAAGCTGAATAGTGACAAAACCGAGATCATGGCTGTTGGTACCTCCTCTCGTGTCAAGATGGTTAAAGCTGAGTCGGCAGAAATTGATGGTGTTGTTTTACCATTCAAAGAGTCAGTGAAATATTTAGGTGTCAGCATTGATCAAACGCTCTCTATGCAGAACCAAATATCGAATGTTTGTCGTGCATGCTTCTTGGAACTGCGACGTATTGCTTCTATCCGGTCTTACCTCTCCACACAGGCAACAATCAGACTCATCACCGCCATGGTAATGTCCCGAGTAGACTACTGTAACTCTGTGTTAGCAGGACTTCCTTCAGAACAGCTTGCACGATTACAAAGGGTGCAGAACTGTGCAGCTCAGCTTGTGCTCAAAAAGCGTAAAAACGAGCATATTACACCTTTGTTGCGTGAACTCCACTGGCTTCCCATCAAATATCGATGGCAGTTCAAAATTGCAGTCTTTGCGTATCGTTACTTTGATGGGACACTCCCACAGTATCTTTCTGCTTCTCTGTCCACCTATCAAACTTCTCGGTCTCTTCGATCATCTTCTCAAAAACTTCTGAAAATTCCTAGGCGCTCGTTGAAGACAGTCGGTGAGAGAGCATTTAGCTTTAGTGCGCCCACTCTTTGGAATTCTCTTCCTGACAGCTTACGTGACCTGCCTACATTATCTAAATTCAAGTCAGAGTTAAAAACATACTTCTTTAGGAAAGCCTTCTTCAACCATTAATGCTGTGTCTATTATTCTGACCTGACTTTATATGTACTGCATGCAAAACTGTATTGTTTACGCTTGAACCGATGAACTTGATAAGTGCGCCTGTGTCGGTAGTGTGTGTGTGTGTGTGTGTGTGTGTGTGTGTGTGTGTGTGTGTGTGTGTGTGTGTGTGTGTGTGTGTGTGAACACATGTTAGTGCGAGTGTTTGAGTGTGTGTTGAGCGCAATGAGTTGATCCCAAGAATTGCGCTATATAAAATCTATACATTATTATTATTAATATTTTTCACTTTCAGCCCTTCCCCCACCCCCACCCCACCCTTTT
>JAFLJL010018158.1:0-10000 GCA_018398815.1 Conus ventricosus
TTGTCTTCCTTACTGCTCATTGTATGTGTCTTTTTTTCTTTTTAATTTCCCTGTCTTATCCTGTGTGATTGACCTTTTTTTTATAGACAAAATCCCGACCACTGTTAGTTAATGATAACCTACCCTTTGAATTGTCTAAAAAGCCAAATAAGAAATTCAAGTGTGTGATGAATTAACTTAAAACTTTCTTGTGCACTTAGAAGGGATGTAATTTCAAAGTTATGTGTTACACTACACTCTTCTGAAAGATGCTACTTCTGCAGGGAAATAATTTGTATGATAACTACTAACTGTTCTGCTTATGATCATACTATTGTGAGTTGCTTTCAAACACAAAATCTTCATTTTTTTAAATATATCCATTAAACACATTAACAAATACATGCAATTGTGATCTTTCCTGTTATTCCTCATCTTAAATGCTTAATTTACATGACATAAAGGATGTGCTAGATGAATTGGAGTTTATATTTCCTTCTTTCCGTATGTCCAGCATGACAATGGCAGTGAGCTGAGCTAGGGATGTCCATGAGTTTGTGATGACACCGAATCCCCAATACAGCGACAGAAAGTGGTAATACTGGACTCTGCGATAACATTCTGAACTTACACATTCCAGAGTGTCTTGATAGACAGTACACATACTTGTCCCAAAGGGAAATGGACACATAAAAACTAATTCACAGAGAAAATGATTCATTAAAGTTGTTGGCAAAGGTCGGAAGGAACGTCACAAAACATGGGATGGACATCCATACCCTTTATAACACCCCAAGAAGAAGTATGTACCCAGCAATATATATCAAAAGCTTAACTGGCATAGTGCCCCTTTCTACAGCCACTTTCAAACCATAACAATCACACCACTTTGAAAAGAACGAAACAAAAAGGAAAGCAAGCTAGAACCAGACAGGTATGTGTCTGCTATCACATCATCAGAGGTCCACACACAGCAACTGTGCACTGCTGTCCACGACCGTCCAATCAGGTTAAGTCAATGTTCGGCAAGTGACCTAATATCATGGCACAGGTACACCGAAGGAGACCACAAGATCTTCTCGATGCTGAACTCGAACATCTCTCATGGCTCTACTGAACTTCTCTGACATGCTGCATATCTGCAAACCAGTTACCAAAATGTATAATCACTTCACACTGCCAATGAAAAATCGCTTTAAATGACACTGTTCTCTTTTATTTATTCATCTGGCATTGTATTCCAATGCTAATAATACAGGATAGGCTTATCTAATTGTCAAATTTAACTCTTCTTCTATAACTGTGAACACGTAGTTGGCGTCACTGAACGGCCCTGAACATATTTGCAACTACTCTGATTAATCATCGATGTTTTAACGTTAACAACATACACCGAGATATGATGAAAAAATCATTTCTGCTCTGAGAGGATATTTCATACACCTGCAGTGTTTACCTCTGCCTCGGCTTTACCTTCAATTAAATAACAAATGGAATTCATGAAATCAAGCACTGATGGAATTCATCTGCCAAACTCTTATATAAATGGACTTCAGCTCTCATATAGCCACATTAATAAAATTCAGCAATCAACTGATAGATGGTTTCAGCTATCAAAAGTTAAAGTATAAATGGAAATCAAGTATCCAGCCCCATAACACAAATCAAGATTAAGCTATCAAAAACTTCTGAGTAAACGGAACTCAGGAATCAAACACCATTGTATACATGGAATCAAACTACTAAACACTATTACACTCTTGTACATGGAATCTGGCTGTCGAACATTATCATATGATCAGAATTCACCAATCAATCCAACATTATCATATGATCAGAATTCACCAATCAATCCAACATTATCATATGATCAGAATTCACCAATCACTCCACACTATGCAGATAATGTCAGTCACAGTCTATACACTGATGCAAGCTGATGCATACAAGTCGGTCTTACCTGCTGTGCCAGTCTTCCACAATCTCTTTTTTTTTTTTTTTTTTTTTTTTGCTGTCCCAGCCTCTGCACCACCTCAGAGGCAGTGTACCCACGCCGCTCATTCCGACGCCCCGTCCACAGCCACAGCCCGGTCAGCCCCGGCACCGCCAATCCACAGGGGGTAGTCTATGTCAAGTCGTCAAGAGGCAACCCACTGGAGGAGACACTGCACTGCTGCCGAGTCACTTCGGTGGTGTTCAGTGGCACCTGTTCTGATCTAACATATGCAGGACACCACCTACTAAGCCCCCTACTGACGACAATAACTGCTTAGTCACGGAGCCGGCATGAGTGAGCTCTCCCTCCGGAGGGTACCACCATGTCCGTCCAGCGACAGCCCCCATGGACTCGCCGATACCGGTGACCCCGACGGAACCAAACCAAGGCCACAGACGTGAGAGGACATCGAAACTGAGGTCACCATGAGAGTAGGGCATGAAGGGCCACAGAACTTGAGACATTTTTTTTTATGCTGATCGATGAGAATGAGGATGATTAAGATGGTGCTACGGATTTCCATTTCGGTCTGAGACTACATGACAGGGCTGTACACTACGCTTCCTTCATAATATATCCCGGCGTCAACCAGGCCTGAGAATACAGGCACCTGCAGTGTTGGTCAGGAAATTTGAGCAACACTCTCAGAAACGCATGCATTAAGTGGATGAAGCTCGACTGTGTGGTCCCAGTCTTCCCAACCGAGTCCGTAGCAAACTCAACTCTGGGTAGGAGCCGGTCGGGGCAGAAAAAACCTACATGACTCTGATGGGAATCGAACCCACGACCTCCCAGGCGGGAGTCCGCGACGCTAACCACTTCGCCACGGCGGCTGGTAGTCTTCCACAATCTCAATATGGGACCCTTCTTACCAACACGTGTGTCTAAACAAACAATAGTGTTACAACACGGAAATATTCAGTCCAACCTTCAGGCCAACCTAACCCCACCCCCTCCCTTCCCTGGGGAAGTCACTCATCACCATCACCCACGCCAGACGCTCATCACTTACCAACTGGATCTCTGCTGGGGAAATTGGCGGTGCTGACAGCACGGACTGAGGGGTTGTGATCCCGTTGGGAAGCGCCATCTTGTACGTCCCTTGTTTCCCCGAGTTAGCCAACAGCATCTTTAACCTTGAACTAACAACACCATGGCAGCTGAACTTTACATCCTGGTTCAAGCAGAGAGAGGTGCAACCAGTCAAATACTGTTCCCTCAAGCTTAATCTAGGATTTTTGAAAAAGGGGGGCAGTCCCCTCTCATATAAAAAAAACATGGCCTCTCTGCCTGTAATGAGACAAGATGATCTCTGAATGGTAGAAGTTTGCGCCTGTGGACCTTGACCTTTTACCTCTGACCTTGACACCCAGTACGATTATGAACTGGACATAACCATTCACTGTGCTTGAGAAAGAGACCGGATGCAATACCCAATCCCTAACATGCTGTTTTTCTAACATAAGACTTCATGATCGTGATCTTAAATCATGATTTTCAATATGATACTGAGAGCCACTGTCACATTTATTGAACCAAGTTTATAATGATCGAAACCAAAAGCCTATCATGCTTATGAGCTTTTTCTTATATAATGGCCTGTCACCATACCAAGTTTCATCAGGTGTTGAAGACAGGTACATGCTATACTGTGTTTCTTTTTCTATAACTAGCTATAACATGACCGAGCATTCTAAGCTGCAACAATTTCAAAAAGATCAGGATGGAAAAGAGTTTATAGATTATAAACACTTAACATCCTGCCTAGTTTGGTTTTTGCACCACTCACAACTGCAGCAGAGAATATCCACACACACGCTCTCACACCATGCACACTGACAACTACAGCAGGGCGACTAAGTGAGACAAAAATGAACATATAATTAAAAGCACACAAAGTTTCTCACCTGTACTGCCGTGCTCGATCGTGGTATTCATGCTGCTCTATGAGCGTTTCATTGGAGGCCACATCAATGACCTCTTGGGCGTTTTGGTGAAGAATCCTCGCCATTGCTGACTGCTCATTCCCTTTCTCTCTTTCCTGAGTGTACGGCTGCCCTGGTCGATTACTGCACTCCAACAAGGAAGTGAGGCGGGGGGGGGGGGGGGGGACACAAAGTGATCAAAGACGGGTTTTACAACTGCCACAGCTGATGGGAAGGAAAAATTAACCTCCTTTAGTAGGTTCTGTTATACTTATATCTGTTTAATACATAAATCTCAGAATGATGGATTGGAATGACAGAATACATGAACAAGTGGGTATGTCCACAAATAAGTGAAGGTGTTTGAACAGCCTACTTAATCACATTAATATATGCAAAATCAATAGGTACAATGAAATGTCATACTACATACATGTTTTCAACTGCTGCTGTATCATTTTTGATCTAGAAATCAATGCGAACACACATACACCCATGCCCTCTGCCACTCCATTCCCCACCCCTTCACCCCTCTCAATGGGTTAGTTATCTCTGGCTTTCCGTATTCACATACGAGACAGATTGAAAGAACGGCATCAATGTACAACTATAGTGGAGCTATCAGGCAGATCACATGGATTAAACAACAGCTCATGTAATGTGGGTATTCGATTTTTCCAGTTTAGTTTTATCTTCAGCCGCGCCACTTTCCTTCTTTCTTTCCCTGACTGTGTCAAGACTTGTCGGGTAAGCCACCTTAAGTTGGCGTGTATGGTGTTGGAAAGCTTCCTCAGTGGGAGTGGGGTTCACGGTTGGTGGTGAGTTCTCACAGTGTGATGGCCCCTCTTTGTGTTGAGTCTCAACTGGTGGTGTGTTGTATTTTGACGCTTCGGATTTGTCTCCCAAAGCGTTCTTGGTAATGTTATCCTGCTGTAGGGGGGGGGGGGGGGGGGGGGGGGGTTCACTGTTGCTGTGTGTCTGTGCTGTGTGTTGCCACAACACTGAATCATGGTCTCTCTTTGCCAGGGCTGTCATGTGTTGTTGGCCTCGATAGTGTCCAGTGCGTGCTGTCTCTCCAACATACACGCAGCTGCACTCACTACATCTGATCTCATATGTCACACCTTCTCTTCTGCAATTCCCCTTCCTCCTCCACACACTATGCAATTCTCTTCTGTGCTGCATCTAGGTCTTTGTATGGATCTGATTTTTGTAAGATGCTCTTGACCGTCTTCCCTGATCTTTCCACAACTTTTATCTTCAGGTTTGTATTCTTTATTACATCCTGGTATCTTTTCCTCAGCTGAGAGTGTGGGGTTGATGGTACAAAAATCACTGTCTTGTTCCCTCCTTTCTTGTACCAGTCTTCTTTCTTTGCTCTTCTCTTCTTCTTTCTGTCTGTTCTTTGCCAGTGTTTGGGTCTGTACAGTGGCTGTTCTCCATTCCTATCTTTCTCTTTTATAGAGTTGTACGCATTCAGTGCCGATCTCCACACCTCTTTCCTGAACCTTTCAGCGAGGTTGGACACTATCGAGGCCAACAACACATGACAGCCCTGGCAAAGAGAGACCATGATTCAGTGTTGTGGCGACACACAGCACAGACACACAGCAACAGTGAACCACCCCACCCCACCCCCAGTACAGCATGGTGATAACAAGTTACCAAGAAACTGCTTTGGGAAGACAAATCACTGAAGCTGTCAAAATTAACAACACACCACCTGAGTTGAGACTCAACACAAGAGAGGAGTGGGGCCATACACGACTGGTGAGAACATCACTCACCAACCTGTGAGAACACCACTCACCAGCTGATGGAAGCAGTTTTCCAACACCATACACAGCCAGACTTATGAGGGGTGGCTTACCCGACAAGTCTTGATCACAGGTCAGGGAAAGAAAGAATGGTGGAAGAGTGGCGCGGCTGAAGATAAAACTAAAACTTGGAAAAATGAGATGCAGTAATATTTTCATGGCTAGAGTCTATGGACTATCTAAATGTAATGTGGGTATCCTTATAAATTAGTTTAAAGTCTTAAGTAATTATATCACACCATGCATCAAAAGTATAATGAATATTTCCATAACTTTAAATGTTTTGGTTACAGTACCAGTATTTTTCTTTTTCAGAAAGCAATTAATGTAACATACCCACTCATAACCTCTCCAGCTCCTGAGTCATAAGCTCTTCAACTCCATCCCTCCTCCCCACTCATTGATCCCATCCTTTCCCCTCCCTTGCTCCTTACCCACTTCTATACACATCCAGACCTGCCAACCCCCTAAGACACCAATGAGTAAGAACTGAACACATCCAGACCTGCCAACCCCCTAAGACACCAATGAGTAAGAACTGAACACATCCAGACCTGCCAACCCCCTAAGACACCAATGAGTAAGAACTGAACACATCCAGACCTGCCAACCCCTAAGACACCAATGAGTAAGAACTGAACACATCCAGACCTGCCAACCCCCTAAGACACCAATGAGTAAGAACTGAACACATCCAGACCTGCCAACCCCTAAGACACCAATGAGTAAGAACTGAAACACATCCAGACCTGCCAACCCCCTAAGACACCAATGAGTAAGAACTGAACACATCCAGACCTGCCAACCCCCTAAGACACCAATGAGTAAGAACTGAACACATCCAGACCTGCCAACCCCTAAGACACCAATGAGTAAGAACTGAACACATCCAGACCTGCCAACCCCCTAAGACACCAATGAGTAAGAACTGAACACATCCAGACCTGCCAACCCCCTAAGACACCAATGAGTAAGAACTGAACACATCCAGACCTGCCAACCCCCTAAGACACCAATGAGTAAGAACTGAACACATCCAGACCTGCCAACCCCCTAAGACACCAATGAGTAAGAACTGAACACACCCAGACCTGCCAACCCCCTAAGACACCAATGAGTAAGAACTGAACACACCCAGACCTGCCAACCCCCTAAGACACCAATGAGTAAGAACTGAACACACCCAGACCTGCCAACCCCCCAAGACACCAATGAGTAAGAACTGAACACACCCAGACCTGCCAACCCCCTAAGACACCAATGAGTAAGAACTGAAGCTCAGTGAGGCAGAAATGTGTAATTTCAGAGAGCTAAGAGTAATCAAGTGCGACACTTTTTTTTCAAACAAACACAATGCGATGAAATTGTTAGCACAATTTTTATGAACTTTACTTTTCTTCAAAAACAAGCTTTTCTTTTAAGTGTCACACGAATATTTACAAATTATGAAAATATAGTTCTAATACACTAGAAAGTCTAGAAACACACACAAATCCCCTACACCAAAATTATAACACACTGGAAATTCTGTACACCAACACTTCCTGCATGCCCACTTGAGTTCACTGAACTTTTGACCAAATTTTTTTCTTTTTCACATCTTGTCCACAACTTTCTGCTCCACGTTTCCACATTTTCGTAGCTAAAACTTCAAAGGACGCCAACTTTGCTGAATGGTAAAGATGGTGAAACAAACTGCGCATGACCGGAAACGCTTCTTGAAGATCACTGGTTACACGCACGGCGCCGTGCGTGTCTGTACATAAGCCAATTTTTTCATCGGTTTTTGTTGTTGTTGAAAACTTTCAATGCGTAATTTTTTGGCTAAATGCGTATGGGTGTAAGAATTATCACTTGGGCATAATAAATTACGCGAAATGCGTAATGGTTGGCAGGTCTGCATATCCACAATACTTCACAACAACAGAAAGCATGAATGTGTTTTTCTGATCTCACCCTGGTATTGGTGCAGCCGTATTAGGGTTGGGGTCCAAGAGGCGTGTGCGTTCATCTGGCTCTTGGCACTGAAACACGGGCCAAAGAATATGCATTATAAAACAGGTCAACGCCAGCTATGAACCAAACTGTAAAGCAAAAATAGTAAATGATTCTTTGTACACATAAAAAAAAACATTTAAACATCTGATTCGCAGATCACATTCGCACCTGCATTCCCCGAGCAGAATCATTTGTAAACATGAGTGGGCGTTACACAGCTGCAAGCCATGTTTACAACCATTAAAAACTATTTCTTACCCTTAACATTATTTAAGCTGCCACCAGTTACAATAGTTATCATCTGAGGCGGACTTAGATGCTCCCATGTAGAGCAAAGCATGAGCAAGGCTATGTGCACTAGCATTTCTTGTTAGCAACTACATAGATGGGCAATGTGCACTAGCATTTCTTGTTAGCAACTACATAGATGGGCATGTGCTGGAATTCCAATGTTCCTATAATCCAGTTTACAAAGTACACACTTTCAACACATTTTAAGGGGTGTGCTCTAACCACGATTCATTATCACTCATTTTCATGTTAATTCCACAGAATTCTATCCCTGTCCCGTTCCAGTCTCATTCTCAGGTCCCTCTTAGTAGTCCTACTACTACTACTACCACATTGCTCATTCTAGGCCTCTTACACAAGGAATTGCCGCCTTGGCTTAAGGCTGTGTCAAACTAATTGACAAAAGCTAGAACACCAAGGCCACATCAAAATAATGTTATGCTCTACGCAGTTATGTGGGGATTGTCTTCAGTTGTGACAAGCTCCTAGCATAACACCATCAGTCTCCAAAATCCCCCGAAGTTGGAGTGTGGCTGCCCATGTGGCAGGGTAATCGAAAATGGTCACACGTAATGTTCTCATCCCTAGCTGATGCATTTGTACCACACTGTTCAGGTACTTTGGCGGTTCGGATGACCCCTGGAATCTTTTAGCCAGGGTACGGTAACAACAACAACAACAAAATAAGGGATTGCACTTGTGATTTTCAAAACAGCATGAGCATCAATGAGGAGCAAGGAGACACTGCTACCAAGTCACTTCAGAGCTGTTCAGTGGTGCATGCTAATCCAGCTATCTCCTAATGTAAATCCCCAACTAACAGCAAGCAATAAATGATCAGTTTCAGGGCCAGCATGAGTGAGCTTTCCCTCTCTACCATATCAATTAACTTGCCAATACCAATGAATTGAACACAAAACCATCCCAAGCATGGATGTGGAGAGGAATTCAAACAGATGTCACAACAACAAGAGGATCACTGAATTTAAGATTCTATTTTCCTAGGATCACTGAATTTAAGATTCTATTTTCCTAGGATCACTGAATTTAAGATTCTATTTTCCTAGGATCACTGAATTTAAGATTCTATTTTCCTAGGATCACTGAATTTAAGATTCTATTTTCCTAGGATCACTGAATTTAAGATTCTATTTTCCTAGGATCACTGAATTTAAGATTCTATTTTCCTAGGATCACTGAATTTAAGATTCTATTTTCCTAGGATCACTGAATTTAAGATTCTATTTTCCTAACAACTTACACAATCAGGACACCGGTGACGAATTTCATGGTGACACCCTGAACAATGGTGACACCCTGAACAATGGTGACACCTGAACAATGGTGACACCTGAACAATGGTGACACCTGAACAATGGTGACACCCTGAACAATGGTGACACCCTGAACAATGGCGACACCCTGAACAATGGTGACACCCTGAACAATGGTGACACCCTGAACAATGGTGACACCCTGAACAATGGTGACACCCTGAACAATGGCGACACCCTGAACAATGGTGACACCCTGAACAATGGCGACACCCTGAACAATGGTGACACCCTGAACAATGGTGACACCCTGAACAATGGTGACACCCTGAACAATGGTGACACCTGAACAATGGTGACACCCTGAACAGTTCTTTTAGCATCTGAGAACAATGGTGACACCCTGAACAGTTCTTTTAGCATCTGAGAACAATGGTGACACCCTGAACAGTTCTTTTAGCATCTGAGAACAATGGTGACACCCTGAACAGTTCTTTTAGCATCTGAGAACAATGGTGACACCCTGAACAGTTCTTTTAGCATCTGAGAACAATGGTGACACCCTGAACAGTTCTTTTAGCATCTGAGAACAATGGTGACACCCTGAACAGTTCTTTTAGCATCTGAGAACAATGGTGACACCCTGAACAGTTCTTTTAGCATCTGAGAACAATGGTGACACCCTGAACAGTTCTTTTAGCATCTGAGAACAATGGTGAC
>JAFLJL010018158.1:15000-24209 GCA_018398815.1 Conus ventricosus
CACACACACACAACACACACACACACACACACACACACACACAACACACACCACACAAATACACTCACACATGCACGCACACACATGCCACACACACACACATGGACACGCATGGGCACACACACACATGCACACACACACATCACATCACACACACACACATACACACAAACATGTACGCACGCACACATCACATCACATCACATCACATCACATCACATCACATCACACACACACACACACACACACGCACACACGCACACACACACACACACACACACCAGTGGCATTAGAACCTGAAAAGGGGAGGCGTGAACTGGCTGCAATGAAAATATTGTGGTGGGGGGGAATGTCTTCAGCCCTTACCTTTATGAAAATTTCAAAGCTGAGTACCAAAGTTTATAAAACTGCACAATTTTTTGTCAGTTTCATTTCATTTCAGACGGCCCTCTCCCACCACCACCACTACCACCACCCCACCCCCCATCCCATCTTCACTCGGCGCAGAATATCTTCTGACACCTCTGCACATGTAAACTCACTTACATGTGAATTTTTCAAAGTAGAGCCAGTTTCTCTTTCAGGTTTAGATTCTGTCCACTTTGCTTAGGCAGTTGAGGATAGTGTACAAGGCCAGCAAATGGGAGACTTCCTATTCATGATTGGCGTAGTTTCCAAGTGTACCTTTCGGCTTTGTAACAAGAGTTTACTGCTGAATGTGCAAGAACTTTGATTTTAGATAGGCATTCAATGCCTGCCTACCTTGCGCTGAAGAGATCTAAGCTAAGTGAAAAATACATCATTTTCATTGTCTGTTTGTTTTCTTGCTGAAGAGATTAAGGTGAAATCATTGTTTTGTTTTGCTGTGTCCACTTTCTCTGGAGTTCACTAACATTTTTTAGATTTGTTTGATAGGCACTTAAAACTTAAAGAAGTAAAAGAATTATGCATTTAATAGCGCCTTGCCAACGTTTCTGCGCTCCACGAACTTCTCGTACCTACTGGTAGTGCACTGAGACCCTTCATTCTTCAGATTTCTATATGAGTGCATGCTTGTGTAACGTTGTCATCCAAACAATTGCAAATCTTCTACCCATTGATGAAGGATTTACGTGTGCAGATGTATGACGTTTTGTTCACACACTGGGTAATTAGACAATAACAATTCAGACTGATCCTAACCTACATTATTTGTCTTCTCTCAGTATGCGTTTTTAGTTGTGTTGTCTTATCATAAAATTGAATTTATTTCTTGTTTTGAAATGGGATGTCGAAAGTTTTTGCATTGTTGTTCATTGCGTGAAGCTTTTGCACCACTGTTATTATAACACTTAACATTAACCACACATTCACAGCACATGATGCTAAGCACAATAGCACATGATTCGCACCACCACAGAGGTGCTTCCCATTTGCACTTGAAATTCTTCTTTCCCTAAAATGAATACATGATCAAAACTGCCCCCCCCCCCCCCCCCCCCCGCCCATCTCTCTCTATATATCTATATGTATGTATGTGTGTGTATATATATATATATATATATATATATATATATATATATATATATGTCTATCTCTCGCTCTCACTCTCTCTCTCTGTGTTTCAATCTTTGTCTAGAGCTATCTGTCGCTGTCTTTCTGTCTGTATCTCTCTCTCTCTCTCTCTCTCTCTCTCTCTCTCTCTCTCTCTCTCTCTCTCTCTCTCTCTCTCTGTGAAATGAGATTCTTCTGTTTCCTGCAACCTGTCACACAGGTGCGAAGACGATGGCATTTCATCTTGAGGAATTTAAGGACTCTGGCAAAAATTGAAAGGGTTCTAGCTGCCAGGTTTGCATTTTCCCCCCCTTTTTTCTCTTTAGCTGTGTTCAAGTTATTGTTTATGTTTTCCCCCTTTTTTTCTCTTTAGCTGTGTTCAAGTTATTGTTTATGTTCCTTTCAAAGGCGGTGTTGAATTTGAGACCTCCAGAATGCCCCATCGGAGATGCCTGGGTCTTTCAGTATAAATTGTTTCCGTCTCTTCTCGGCAGTAGCATATGGCACCGGGCAGACTGATTGATGTTGAAGCCTCTTACCACTGTGTCCTACATGAAGATGCCATCTAATAAGATAAGATAAGATAATGTTGCTTATAGCCCAGCCGACCGCAAAGGGCCACATCAGGGCTGTCACCACGTTACAATCAACTCACCAGTCAATGCCATCTAATGTTAACGGCCATAAACATAGATTTACGTTTTCAGCAACATTTTCAATATTTACAGTGCATGTTTTATGTAAGATTTTGTTCACTTTCAGTAACTGCTTTCATACACTGCTAAAAGTCATATTAAATGCTATCATGTATGAGTACAGTGTCAAAAACATAAGTTACAGCATTCTGTTGGTATTGAATCTTATAACGTGATTTCTACTGAGCGGAAGTAATAATAGAATTAAATGTATTACTGAATGTAGAAATGAGAGAGACCACATGCATACATCTTGCCAAATATAGCCAGGTTAGACTTCTGAAATTAATTGTTTGTGGTGAATCAAGCTGCTGAATGTGCACTAAAATTGTGAACAAGTCCTGTGACCACAGTGAGAGATGATGGTAGTGCTGAACAAAAACTGCAGGATTGCACAATATAGATTTTGCCATGTTGCCAAATGACAAGGTTATTGATGCCATCAAAATGCCTTCACGCTTTAGGCATGTTAACATTAAATCACGATGTAATATGTGACATTGAACGTTTTAATGATGTACACTTGGAATTTGTTGGTGACCCATCAAGAAACGGTGCACTGATTTGAATGTGCCCAATTGAAGTTGGTCATTGGCGTGACTTTTCACCCCAGAGAAGATAATGTAGGAGTGAAGACTTGGTGAGAACGATCCTTGCTGCGGTTGGCTGTAGTGATCAGTCAGTGCAAAGTTAGTCAACGTCAGGACACTTCACACTCTGCTGGAAAGTGAAGGAAGGGGATGGACTCATGGAGAGGAGGTGGGGGATAGGCAAATGGAAACTGAAATGAGACGGAAAGAGAGAAGGGGGAGGAAAGGGGAGGGAGAATTGGTAAGCAAGTGGGAACTTGATGACATCTGCCACATGAAGAGTGATTATGGCTGCAATGTTCAGAACCAGGACAGTAAACTCGGCAAAGGCCAGTGGGGAAGGCAAATCCTCTGGCCGGGTCAAAGCAGTTGGTAAAAAGTCATGAGCTGCAAATGCAGCTGTCTATTTTTACATTGGCATCCAGTTGAAAGAAAATTTATGTGGTGTGCAATACCAGTGGCCCACATTTTTGTCAGTATTTGGTCATCTGAACCAATAAAATGCAGGCAGTTACCAGTAAATGGGGATGGGTCATCTGAACCAATAAAATGCAGGTAGTTACCAGTAAATGGGGATGGCTCATCTGAACCAATAAAATGCAGGTAGTTACCAGTAAATGGGGATGGGTCATCTGAACCAATAAAATGCAGGTAGTTACCAGTAAATGGGGATGGGTCATCTGAACCAATAAAATGCAGGTAGTTACCAGTAAATGGGGATGGGTCATCTGAACCAATAAAATGCAGGTAGTTACCAGTAAATGGGGATGGGTCATCTGAACCAATAAAATGCAGGTAGTTACCAGTAAATGGGGATGGGTCATCTGAACCAATAAAATGCAGGCAGTTACCAGTAAATGGGGATGGGTCATCTGAACCAATAAAATGCAGGTAGTTACCAGTAAATGGGGATGGGTCATCTGAACCAATAAAATGCAGGTAGTTACCAGTAAATGGGGATGGGTCATCTGAACCAATAAAATGCAGGTAGTTACCAGTAAATGGCCCTCCGGGGGGTTGCGACCTTGTCGTGGTTGGAGGGTTTGCGTGGTCCGGTGATCCCTTAGGCTTTGCTGGCGGGGGCATCAATACTTGGAGATAGGCTGTTTTTTTCACACTGCTTCTAGGCCTGAGAGGTGCAGATGCTGTTTGGCCTAAGCGTAACGTGGTAAGGAGTTGATGCCCCTGGTAGGGCTTCCATGTCAGATAGGCTAAGGGTGAGGATCCTGACTAAGAGTAACCCGCCTTTCTCCTTTTCTTGTTTTCTGCCTCCCTTATTTGGCCCTTTTCTATCTTCGTCTCCCCTTCAAGTCTTCTTTTCCACACTCCTTTTCTCTCTGTGGTCTCCTTAAGATCCGCCGCGTTTGCCGTGCGGTGCGACCTGTGTCGGAGGGGAATGAGATCCTGGTGATTGAGAGGGCCAGCGCTCTCAACACATCACTTTGGCTCGGACCTCTCCTAGACAGGGAGTACACTTTGGCCCGGGTGTACTAATCGGCTCCCCTTCTTGGGGTTGGGTCAAGACGGGCAGTTCCCCAGCTGGCCAAGTAAACCCCTGCAGTGCTCAGCTCTCTGTTCCCGGGAGTGAGCATGATCAGGGGGGATAGGGTTGGTTGCTTCTGCTTGTCGTATGTCTCTCCGAAGCCTGGAAGGGGTCAAGACATTGGTTTCTTGGCCCTGGCCCCTTAGTTGGACTCCAAGGTGGGTGGGTAAGGGAGGGATGAATTACAATAAATTAAATATGACTTCTTCAAAAAACTACCCCCCCAAAAGGAAGAGGAAGGCAGTCTCCCCTATTTCAGGGGAATTTGAAACAGACAGTGATTCTGACAGTGAGGTAAGACAGAGGACAGGTTTCTGGCTTCCTGGCTCGGGTGGAAGGACAGAGCAGGAAAGACCCTTTCAGCTCTGAGCCCTTTGCTGTCCAAAAGGGCTTTCAGGGTATAGCAGGTGAACCTAGTCCATAAAAAGGAGGAATGGTTCGTTCTTGTTCAATGTCGATCACAGAAACAATCTGAACAGCTGTTGAAAGCAATAAAAATAGTGGATAGGGAGATCAGGGTGACTCCCCATAAAACAGTTAAATTCATCCAAAGGTGTGATTCGCTGCAGAGATCCCAGCGGGTGTCTCAGAGGCAGAAATAAAACGGAACTGGCGTCCCAGGGTGTGACGGAGGTCGCAGGGGGGACAGTCAAGAAAGGTGCGGGGAGAGTGGCCACCAAACCTCTTTTTGACCTTCTGCAACCCTGTTTCTGCCTCCGGGCATCAAAGTCGGCTACCTGATTGTCCGGGTTCAGTTGTACGTTTCCCTCCCCGTTGAGGTGCTTCCGATGCCAGAAGTTTGGCCCTGTCAGAGACCGTTGTTCTGGGCAGGAGGTGTGTGGTATTTGCTGCAAGGCAACCCATGATGGGCCGTGTACAGATCCCGGGACATTGTGCAAACTGCGGTGGCGACCATCCTCCCCTTCACGGAATTGTCCTCAGTGGATTTAGGAATCTGCAATACAAAGGGGTTTAAGACAGAAAAGAAGATCTCCTTTTTTGAAGCCCGCAAGCAGGTTGTGGGCAGTCAGTCGCCGACAGCTTCTTCAGTATGCTTCGGCCGTAAAGAAAGTTCCAACAGTTCCAACTCGTCAGTCTGCTGTCAGACTGATAACTTTACGTTTTCGAAGACATTGCAAGGAAAAACTGTCAGCTCTGGTGGAAGCAGGTCCACCACCTCTCACCAAAGTGAGTGCCCCTGGTGGAGGCCAAAAATCCGCCACCCCTCAGACTGCCCAGCAGTCTACAACATCTGCTGCTGGGCAGATTAAAAAACCAGCACCCCAACCTCGAACTCCTCTGTCCAGTGCCCGTGCGGGCAAGGAGTTCAACCCAGTGTGGAGATGGTGGAGATAAGAAGAAACCTCCACCGTCTCCCAAACCCAGACCTACTTCACCTGTTGGCAAGTCTGCCAGCAGGTCTGCAGATAGTCCAGTGAAATTAAGCAACAATTTACAGCTTTAGCAGCAGATGTTGAGGAGGAGATGACTGATCTCTCTCCTTTTCGCCCTCTGCACCATGGATAATACAATATATCCATTGAATATCCGTGGTCTAAATTCCAACTTCGAGAGCTGCAGCTTCTGTGTCAGTCTCTAAAACCTTCTGTCGTGGCTCTTCAAGAAACTCAAATTCAAAGCCAGAAGACCTTTACTCTTTCTGGCTTTAATTTCTTTCGAAACCTGCACAACCATCCACGTTGGGACTGTCGGGCGGTGTTGCCCTTCTCCTACACAAAACTTTGTTGTATAGTCCTGTCACTCTGTCTACCTCCCTTCAGGCTGTAGCTGCGAGAGTCACTCTCCACAAGACTGTGACAATCTGTTCCCTTTATCTCTCACCTTCTGTCCCGGTTTGTCGTCAGGACCTTGTCAGTCTGATAGAAGAACTTCCTCGACCTTTTTTGCTGTTGGGTGACTTTAACGGTCACAATCCTCTTGGGGTAGTGCCGGTACGTCACCCAGAGGTCTGCTAATTGAGGATGTCCTTTCAGACTTGGATTTGTGTTGTCTGAATGACGGATCTGCAACTTATCTCCACTCTTCCTCAGGTTCACTTTCGTGTTTAGATTTGTCGGTTTGTGACCCCTCCTGGTCCTGGACTATGAGTGGTCTGTCCATGACGATCTGCACGGAAGTGACCATTTCCCTGTCCTTCTACAACCTGTAATAACTGAACACATCTCTGTCTCTCAGCATCTAAATTATAAGAAAGCAAACTGGGATCTATTTGCAGCCACTGTTTCTAAGGAGTTCCAGGACACTGATTTTTTTCAGAGTCCGGATCCAGCTGAATCACTGACTAACACTATGATCAAATGTGCTAAAGCCTGTATTCCAGTGTCTTCCGATAAACTTCAAATGCCAAAAACACCCTGGTTCGATTCAGAATGCCAACAAATTTCCAAAGTTAAAAACGGGCTCAGCGTCAGGTATACCAACGACCTTCGGGTCCCAACGCTCGAGCCCATCAGAAACTCCGTGCTAAATCAAGACACACTTTTAAAATCAGTAAACGTCGGTCCTGGAGAAGCTTCTGCTCCAGGCTGACATCAAAAACTTCTAAGAAAAAAGTGTGGAACATCATTAAGAAAATCAAAGGGAAGAACACCTGTCCCACTGTGAACCATCTCAAGTTTTCGGATTCTTTAATAACAGAGAAGAAAGCAGTTGCTAATCTGCTTGCTTCAACCATTGAAAAGAATTCCCCTCTTCTAATAAATCAGTCACTTTTGTAAAAAACAAAGCCCTAAAAGAAAAATCACCCCCTGCAACTTTTCATCCGACAACATGGAAGACTACAATCTTCCTTCACATTAAACGAGCTGAAATCTGCCTTACTCTCTTGCAGCGATTCCTCTCCAGGTATAGATGACATTCATTATCAACATTGAAACATCTTCCGCAAGAAGGTCTGAACATCCTGTTACAGGTATACAACCACGTGTGGACTACAGGTTGCTTTCCACCCTCTTGGGGGAAAGCCCTCATTATTCCCATCCCCAAACCTGAAAAGATCTTCTAATCCATCTAACTACCGTCCCATAGCTTTGACCAGCTGTGTCTGTAAATTGATGGAAAAAATGGTCAATGCTAGGCTCATGTGGAAACTCGAAACCGATGGCCTTTTGGCGAAGAACAGTGTGGTTTCCGCAAACATCGTAGTACAGTTGACCATTTGATTCGTCTGGAATCTACACTTAGGAACGCTTTTTTAAACAGACAGCATGCAGTGGCAATTTTCTTCGACTTGGAGAAGGCCTACGATACCACCTGGAAGTCGGGGATACTTCATGATCTCCACGATCTGGGTTTTCGAGGTCATCTTCCGCTTTTATTCAAAATTTTTTGGCAGAACGACAGTTTCAGGTCCAGGTTGGCACCACTCTCTCTGATGTCCACGAGCAGGAGTTGGGTGTTCCCCAGGGAGCATACTGTCTCCTGCCCTCTTAGTATTAAAATCAACACATTGTGAAAACAGTTCAGCAGGGTTCAGACTGCCATTGTTTGTTGGATGATTTCGCTGTCTACGCAACTGGAAGCCTGTACCCGATGTCCAACGGCAGGCTCCAGCTTTGCGTAGATAAAATCCATCGATGGGCGGATGAAAACGGTTTCACCTTTTCTCCAACAAAGACGCAATGTATTCACTTCCATAATTTCCGTCAGTTTTTCCCAGAATCCTGACTTCAAGTAGGGAAATCTCCCATTCCGGCTGTTTACGAGGCCAAATTTCTGGGATTCATTTTTGACCAGAAACTCAACTTTCTCAGCCACATCAAAAACCTCAAAACTTCTTGCCAAAAGCCTGAATATTCTGTGGGTGTAGCGCACACCGACTGGGGCGCTGATAAGAAAACTTTGCTGCACCTCTACAGAGCCCTGGTCCGTTCCAAACTGGACTATGTTGTGCTGTCTACGGCTCCGCAAGACCCTCTTACCTCAAACTTTTGGACCCTATCCACCATCAAGGGCTTCGTCTCTGTCTTGGAGCGTTCCGCACCACCCCTGTGTACAGCCTGTACGCAGAGGCGTGGAACCTTCGTTGTCCAACCGCAGCTGAAACTGTCTTTAAACTATTATATCCGACTGTTCTCAGAACCGCAGAATCCTGCCTATGACTGTGTCTTTGACCCTCCATTCCAAAGTAAGTTTGAAAACAACCCTAAATGTATTCCGCCGTTTGGTCTCGTATGCAGCCTCACGTGCGGAATGCAGGTCTAGACCTGGGAGTAGTTTCCGATTTTTTCCAAGTTTCCGGATCAACCTCCGTGGACCTTTTTCACACCAGAGATTCGTTTCGATCTGCAGCTTTTCGCAAAGAGTCTACCAGCTCTCTGGCGTACAAGGCATTGTATGCTGAGCTCTGTTCGAAATTCCCATCCTATCAAAAAGTTTTCACTGACGGTTCCAAGTCTGAGGATGGAGTGGCCTGTGCAGCCTACTGCCCTGGGGCCCCTTCTCAGATACTGTTGGAACATATACATTCAGATGCTTCTGTCTATTCTGCTGAACTTACTGCTCTGGTTCCTGCTTTGAAGATACTCTCACATTCTTCAAAGAGGGACTTCTGGTTCTGTCGATTCGCTGTCAGCTTTGGAGCCATAGCTGGCCGCAACCTTCAGCATCCAGACTTTTACTTTTTTTGAACTTTTTAGCAAGTTGAAGGCGGACGGTTACAACATTACTCTGCTTGGGTTCCTGGCATGTTGGCATCGCGGGAACGAAATGGATGATCGTTTAGCCAAGAACGCCACAAAGAGAAACTGTCCACATTATATCCCCTGTTCAGATGTGAAACCAAAATTAACGATTATGTGAGAGACCTCTGCAGGAGGATTGAAAAAA
>JAFLJL010018158.1:25209-35209 GCA_018398815.1 Conus ventricosus
GTTAACAGACCCCAAATCCCCTACACCAAAATTTATAACACACTGGAAATTCTGTACACAACACTTCTGCATGCCACTTGAGTTCACTGAACTTGACAAATTTTTTTCTTTTTCGCATCTTGTCCACCCACAACTTTCTGCTCCACGTTTCCACATTTTCGTAGCTAAAACTTCAAAAGGACGCCAACTTTGCTGAATGGTAAAGATGGTGAAACAAACTGCGCATGACCGGAAACGCTTCTTGAAGATCACTGGTTACACGCACGGCGCCGTGCGTGTCTGTACATAAGCCAATTTTTTCATCGTTTTTTGTTGTTGTTGAAAACTTTCAATGCGTAATTTTTTGGCTAAATGCGTATGGGCGTAAGAATTATCACTGGGCATAATAAATTACGCGAAATGCGTAATGGTTGGCAGGTCTGCATATCCACAATACTTCACAACAACAGAAAGCATGAATGTTTTTTTTCTGATCTCACCCTGGTATTGGTGCAGCCGTATTAGGGTTGGGGTCCAAGAGGCGTGTGCGTTCATCTGGCTTTGGCACTGAAACACGGGCCAAAGAATATGCATTATAAAACAGGTCAACGCCAGCTATGAACCAAACTGTAAAGCAAAAATAGTAAATGATTCTTTGTACACATTAAAAAAAAAACATTTAAACATCTGATTCGCAGATCACATTCGCACCCTGCATCCCCGAGCAGAATCATTTGTAAACACGAGTGGGCGTTACACAGCTGCAAGCCATGCTTACAACCATTAAAAACTTATTTCTTACCCTTAACATATTTAAGCTGCCACCAGTTACAATAGTTATCATCTGAGGCGACTCAGATGCTCCCATGTAGAGCAAAGCATGAGCAAGGCTATGTGCACTAGCATTTCTTGTTAGCAACTACATAGATGGGCAATGTGCACTAGCATTTCTTGTTAGCAACTACATAGATGGGCATGTGCTGGAATTCCAATGTTCCTATAATCCAGTTTACAAAGTACAACACTTTCAACACATTTTAAGGGGTGTGCTCTAACCACGATTCATTATCACTCATTTTCATGTTAATTCCACAGAATTCTATCCCTGTCCCGTTCCAGTCTCATTCTCAGGTCCCTCTTAGTAGTCCTACTACTACTACTACCACATTGCTCATTCTAGGCCTCTTACACAAGGAATTGCCGCCTTGGCTTAAGGCTGTTGTCAAACTAATTGACAAAAGCTAGAACACCAAGGCCACATCAAAATAATGTTATGCTCTACGCAGTTATGCGGGGATTGTCTTCAGTTGTGACAAGCTCCTAGCATAACACCATCAGTCTCCAAAATCCCCCGAAGTTGGAGTGTGGCTGCCCATGTGGCAGGGTAATCGAAAATGGTCACACATAATGTTCTCATCCCTAGCTGATGCATTTGTACCACAGTGTTCAGGTACTTCGGCGGTTCGGATGACCCCTGGAATCTTTTAGCCAGGGTACGGTAACAACAACAAAATAAGGATTGCACTTGTGATTTTCAAAACAGCATGAGCATCAATGAGGAGCAAGGAGACACTGCTACCAAGTCACTTCAGAGCTGTTCAGTGGTGCATGCTAATCCAGCTATCTCCTAATGTAAATCCCCAACTAAACAGCAATCAATAAAAGGAAATTTTTATTCTAAAATTACGTTTTATCTAACATACTTACCGTGGCTCACTAATGCAATAAAGCGGCAGCAATTTGCTATCCCTGCCTCGTATACAATAAAGTCCGTACGGACAACAAAACCCTTGAAAGGGCCTCGTGCCTTGCGCATGCTCAGAACCATCCTCTTTTCGAGTATATCAAACCCTGACTGAGAACTCCTGATGGAACCAGGAAGGCGGGAGGTAGGGAGGGCCTCTGCGTGAGCCACGTAAGTATGTTAGATTAAACGTAATTTTAGAATAAAAATTTCCTTTAATTACACATACTATACCGTGCTCACTAATGCAGAGTCGCACTACCTGGAAAGGGCTCACCTGGTTACCGCCTGGAGGAGCGAGAAGAGCCGAGCAATGTGGCGAGATGGAGTGTTGGGCCACCACAGCTGATGCGATGCCCCTAGACCCATCACCCGCGCAGACGAGAACGTCGCGCAGGTAAAATTGGATGAAGGTGCCAGGGGAACGCCAATATGCGGCATCTAACACACTCTGAATGCTGGCATTATGAGCTACTGCCAGCGAAGATGCCCATGCCCTAATCTCATGAGGTCTTGGTGAGAAAACAGCCAAATCCCCTTCAGGTCTCGCGTACGCAGCTTTAATGACTTCTCTCAGCCATCGAGAGATTGAAAGAGACGCCTGATGTCCTCCTATAACCTTCGTTGTAAGAGAGAAACAGGTGGCGCTGCTTGGTGCGAGAAGATTTCGTGCGTTTCCTATACTCCCGCAGAGCGCGCACCGGACAGAGAGTGCGGTCTTCGTCATCTGGGCGAGAATAGAAGTGAGAGGAAGAATGGAGATAGTCGGGAAGGAGAACCTGGCAACTGGTTTTTTACTAAAAATTCTGGGAGGAGGCGAAGAGATATCGAGCCATCCGGTTCGGAAGCGACGTCCCCAGGCAGGCCACTAAGGCATGGACTTTACTGCAGCGCCTCCCTGAGGCCGGGGAAACGAGAAAGGCTGTTTGAAGGAAAGGAATTTCAGAGAACACTCCCGGATGGGCTCATAAGGGGGGAGCCTGAGGAGGAGAGGACTAAGAAAAGATCCCACGCTGGGTACGGCGGGGCATCGGGCCTCCTGTAGGGCTGCTCCTCTGACCAGATCCCGCAGAAGAGGGTCGTCCACGAAGGATGGGCCCCCTAACTGGCGCATAGGGGTGGAAATAGCCGCCCTGTGAACCTTAACAGAGGAGGCTGAAAGTTTTTTTTTTCTCCAATGAAAGAAAAGCTAGGTAGTTCGCCAATTGCATTGAGAGGGAGAATGAGGTATACTGCGTGGTTGGAGCACCAAGAGAGCCAGCCATTCCAGTGGACACTGTAGACACTTTGGTGCCTGGCCTGTGGGCATGTTCCACAAGGCCGATTACCGCCTTGTGCAGACAGCGTGTCCCGCACAGTAGCCAGGCGTGAAGATGCAGCACGTTTGGATTGCCGTGTGGAATGCCTGACCGTGGCTGAAGCAGGGACTTTGCTTTTAAGGCGAGCGGTAACGGAGGCACGTGAGACAGGTGTAACAGTTCTGGAAACCACGCTTGGGCCGGCCAGCGTGGACCCCACAAGAATAAAGCGTGGCTGCGTTTTCCCCTTGCTTTGCGGAGAACTTTTCCCAGAATGGGGAACGGGGGAAAGGCATAGCCCGTCAGTCTGGACCAAGGGCTGGACAGGGCGTCCACAGCCCACACTGCCGGATCCGGAACTGGGGAGACATACAGCTGGAGACGGTGGTTGAACCAGGTGGCGAACAGTCTACCTGTGGTTTGAACCATACAGTCCAGAGAGGTTCCAGGATTGAGTGGACGTGAGTCCATTCTGAGGGAAGAACCATGTGCGACCTGCTGAGGGAGTCCGCGAGAATGTTGATCTTCCCGGAACGTGCTTGGCCGAGATCCGGATTGATTGTGTCTCGCACCAAAGGAGAAGCTGTTCCGCCCTCAGGGACAGGAGTGAGAACGCGCCCCCCCCTTGCTTTTTGATAAAACACGCCACAGTCGTGTTGTGGGTGTTGAGGAGAACGTGTTTTCCCTTCAGGAAGGGAAGAAACTCCTTGAGGGCTTGGAACACGGCTTCCAGCTCCAGCCGATTGATATGCCAGGATCCCATCTCCGGGGACCATTGCCCGGCCGCCGTCAGAGAGCTGACGTGGCACCCCACCCGGACTGGGACGCGTCCGTGAACAGGTCCTCCTGTGGGGGAGGGGGTGTGATGGGGACTCCCTGAGCCAGCCAGGACTGGAGTGCCATTGGGCCACCGATGATTGGAACCACTGACCGAGAAGGATCGGAAGGTCCCACGACTGCAACGCCTGAGACCAACGCTTGCGAAAGAGGCATTGAAACCGGCGTTTGTGCAGTCATTCAAGGGCACTAAGGGGCCAAGGACTCCATCAGACCCAGAAGAGAGGCCAGCTTTCTGGCTGGAGCCTGATCCAAGGAAAGGAGATGGGCCAAGAGGTGCTGGAGGCAAACCAGGCTTTGGGGGGTTGGAGAGACCAACCAGTTGGTGGTGTGGAAGGACATGCCCAGAAACTGAAACTGCTGCGACGGGATAGATCGGACTTCTCCTTGTTGCGAACAAATCCCAGCTGCTGACAGAGGTTTTAAAACCTGGAGGGGTTGCTGGAGCACAAGGCTGGATGAGGCAAGAAGAAGCCAATCGTCGAGATAGGCCTTCAGGGCGAATTCCTTTCTCCCGAACATGCAAGCAAAGTTCCCGGGCCACCTTCATGAAAACCCAAGGGGGCCCGGGCTAGCCCAAAGGGAAGAGCCCTGAACTGAAAAACGCGGCTTCTCCACACGAAGTGGAGATACTTCCTGTCCCTTGGGTGGATCAAGAGATGGAAGTACGCATCTTCAGGTCGATGGATACCGCCCAGTCGCCGGGATTTCATGGCATCGCGGATTGACATGGGGGTTTCCATCCAAAACGGAGGACGATAAGAAACCTGTTCAAGGGCGAGAGGTCTAGAACCGGTCTCCATCCTCCAGAAGCTTTGGGAACCACAAAAATGCGGCCATAAAAGCCCGGAGAGGAATGGAAGAGGACTTCCTCTGTGACTCCCTGGCTAACAGCGAAAGGACCTCCTGGTCTAAGGGCCTGAGAGGCCGCTAGATCCCGAGGAGGAGCGAAAGGAGGAGGGAAAGGAGTGAGAGGAGCCTTTAACTGCACCCCAAGGAAGACGAAACCCCGACTTGATCACCCGCAGAGCCCAAGGGCTTGCGGGAAGCCGCTCCCAGGCACTGAGGTGCCTGGACAGACTGCCCACAGGACCGCCCTGGGGTGAAGTACCCAGGTCGGGGGCAAGTCATTGGGGGTGGGCCGTCTGAGACGTGAGAGTTTCGGACCCGCCAGCCGTGCCTGAGGCCGACCCCTGCTGGTTGCTTGCCTCGGATCCCCCGGGGTCCAAATGACCGTCGTCCCTTGGGTTGAGAGAATGGTGTCATTTACCAAGATGGCCTCCTTCAGTCCTTGGCAAATGGAAGCCTCTCTGGCTTGAGAAATTCCCTGCACGCCAGCACTCCAGGTAAATCAAGGATGGAGCCAGGCGTGATGTCCTGAGCCTCAATGCCCCCGACTTATTTGGGCCCTCCTCATACAGTCGGCTACCATTACCGATTTCTTTAAAAGAGAGTAGGGTTAGCCGCCAGTGGTGAGACCCCAGGGGGAGTTCCGCTGCCGAAGGGCAGGGGGCCCTGACCTCCTGTGAGGACGACACCGCCTCCAGGACAAGGGGAAACCACGAAGGCCACCGGGGTCCCAGAAGAATAAGAACCAGGCGACTGGCCCTCGTCCTCCAACTCCGAATCCACCAGGTCGGAGCCACAGACTGAGGGGGTGACAGCCCTTGGCAAAGTGGTGCGCTGTGAAAGTCCAGACAGGCCCAGGCTGGCTGATTCCCCAGACACTCCTAGGGAGGGATCGGCCGTCGGGTGGGCCCAAAGGGGCCTGGGAGGAAGAGGCCTGCACTGGTGGAGAGCTGGGCATAAAACCCGGGCCACCAGGGAAACCCCGGAGCAGGGGGCTGTGGAAAGCCCATGGTCGGGGGATACTGCCATTGGGCCCAATGGCGCCCAAGGCAAAGTGGCCCTGACCCCATGATAGGGGGGGGGGTGGCTGATGCTATGGCTGCTGGCCCAACCCGGTAAATGGGGGGCCTGATGCGCCAGTCCCCTGAGGGACGCCCTGAAATGAGGGCGAAACCCAAGTGTTCTGCCCAAAAGAGGGGGGCAGAAACATGAGGTGGGGGAAGGAAACAACTGGGCCGAACGAGATTCAAGCCCTTGAGAGGGAGTTGCTTCCCTTGGGTCGCATACCAAGTGAAAGGGAGAGGTAGACGTGAAGTCTGCCTCATTACCCCACCCCTGAGCCTCCGTCGTAGAGGGCTCGTGCATCTTCGATTCTGCCATGGGAATCGAACTGTGTGCAGTAGAACCGCAGCTGAACTGGACACAGGATGCAGTAACGGGAATGACAGAACCGCAGCTGAGTCGATTTCCGTTAGGGACAAGGGGACGGGATCGACAGAACCGCAGCTGAGCCGATCACCGTCACGAATTAAGGGTTGCGAGAAAGAGCTCGCTTCACCAACAACAGAACCCAGCTGAGTTGAAGTGAACCCTTGGAAAAGAGAAAAAAGAAGAAGAGGAAAGTGACGCTGAAGGAAGGAGTTTTGGCGGGGCCAGAGACAAAGACCCGCGGCGAAACGCAGGAACGAATGACGAAATTCTTAACTCTGCTTTCACCCAATCGCTTCACGTACGTTCTCCCTTAAGTGAAACATAAGCAAGGACACCAAAGAACGCAAAACGATCGGCAATAGTTAAAAAGCAAATATACTTAGCTGTCGTGTCACGAGGCTTAACGGGAAAAGGCTGCCGAAAGGGATGGTTCTGAGCAGCGCAAGGGCACGAGGGCCCTTTCAAGGGTTTTGTTGTCCGTACGGACTTTATGTATACGGGCAGGGATAGCAATTGCTCCCGGGCTTATTGCATTAGTGAGCCCGGTAATAGTAGTTAATTAATGATCAGTTTAAAGGGCCACATAGTAGCTTCCCCTCACCATATCAATTAACTTGCCAATACAATAAATTTCCCAACACAAAACTTCCAAGCAGGATGTGGAGGGGATTCAAACGTTGTCACAACAACAAGAGGATCACTGAATTAAGATTCTATTTCCAACAACAATTTCACAATCAGATACCGGTGATTTGCATCAGAGTCTTAGGATGGACTTGCACTGTGGATGAATTTTTAGGTGGACTTGCACTGTGGATGAATTCTTAGGATGGACTTGCACTGTGGATGAATTCTTAGGATGGACTTGCACTGTGGATGAATTCTTAGGATGGACTTGCATGTGGATGAATTCTAACTGAGGAATAGACTGCAAAAAAATCCAGAGGTGGCCTTTGAAGTTTGTCACAGTGGATGGATCTTGGGGATCAGCGTATCTGCATTCATTCTCCAAAACAGTACCTGAAGTGCTAACAAGAAAACATGCAAGTGTGTGTGTGTGTGTGTGTGTTTTGTGTGTGTGTGTGTGTGTGTGTGTGTGTGTGTTGAGTGTGTTTTGTGAGTGAATTCAGTAACTCTGTGTGTGTGTGTGTGTGTGTGTGTGGTGTGTGTGTGTTGTGTGTGTGTGCGCGCTGCGCGTGCGTGCGTGCGTACGTGCGTACACACTTCTAGTTTGCATGAAACTCAATTTGAAGATGAGCTTTGTCAAACAGTTATAATACAACCGGTAAGTTGTACGAGTATGTGTCCGCTGGCATGTCTCTGTGTGTGTGTGTGTTGTGTGTGCCTGTGTGTGTGTGTGTGTAGTGTTTGGGTTGTGTGTGTGTGTGACTGTGTGTGTGGGGAGACTGTGTGTGTGTGTGCGAGACTGTGTGTGTGGTGTGTGAGACTGTGTTGTGGGGTGTGTGTGTGGGGTGTGTTTTGTGTGTGTGTGTGTCTGTGTGTTTTGTGTGTGTGCGAGTGTGTGTGTGTGTGTTGAGTGTGTGTGTGAGTAAATTTTAGTAAGTGTGTGTGTGTGTGTGTGTGTGTGTGTGTGTGTGTGTTGTGTGCACTTCTAGTTCGCATGAAACGCAATTTTAACATGAGCTTCGTCAAACAGTTTTTAATACACGCCTGGTAAGTTGTAGGAGTATGGTCTGCTTTTGCTTGTCAGAGTATGTGTGTGTGTGTGTGTGTGTGTGTGTGTGTGTGTGTGTGTGTGTTGTGTGTTTGGGGCTGTGTGTGTGAACTGTGTGTGTGTTGTGTGTGTGTGTGTGTGTGGGGTGTACGGTGTGTGTTTTTTTTTTTGTGTGTGTGTGTGTGTGTGTGTGTGTGGGGTACTGTGATTTGTTCTTTTCAAAGTTACTTGTGACCTATTCTCACCCGCAACTGAGTAAGTGTAAGCCAAAAAACACTGACTGAACTAAATTTTACAGCTGGCATCACCGTCACCGACACTATAGGGCAAAAGTCTATTAGCCTTTTCCCATACATTTCTGTGATTCTGTGACTATAAAGACTATAACTGTAGACAAGCATGACACCCGAATCTTTCGCACTAATGTGATCATTGTTGCGTGTAATAGGTCTGATGATTCGCACCAAAAGTGCTGGCTTTCCCGTTTTTCAACGATTATTGCACAGTAGTTTAGTCTCTAATAATCAGCCTGTTGATTGTGGAGACTCTACGGAAGAAGGAGAAGAAGTTTTACCCCACTCTCACTCTGCAAGTCTGCATAATATAAACTCAAAGTGTAATTCATTTTATGCAGCATTTGGTGATCTCATCCCCAGCCGCAAAATTTTTCTTTTTATTTTTCAACGATTATTGCCCCAGTAGTTTAGACCACACCAAACGTAATCATATTTGCATATTCATTAAGATGAACTGGAATGAATTTTGCATGAAGGTCTAACAATCATTTTCAACTTAAACTTACCCCAGTAGTCTTGTCTTTCGTCTGATGAGAAGCAGCAACCCATTTTGCGGGATCTTTCATGTGACCACACAACCTCGTTTTCAACACCGGAAACTCCTAGTTTCGGGTTCCCATGAACTCTGTGAGCATCGT
Organism: Conus ventricosus; assembly: GCA_018398815.1. Taxonomy (NCBI): domain Eukaryota; kingdom Metazoa; phylum Mollusca; class Gastropoda; order Neogastropoda; family Conidae; genus Conus; species Conus ventricosus. The sequence continues at coordinate 33,957 of JAFLJL010018158.1, forward strand.
TCACTTGTCAACAGCAAAATTTTGACATGGGTGAAAAATACCCAAAGTTGAAGAACGTGGACGAAAGGTGATTTTGAAAAGAAAAAACATCCTTTTTCCCTCGCATTTAGACAATTCCAGCAAAATTCAAAGTCATGGTTTGTAAGAGGAATGGGTAATAAAATGTAATTCTGCATGGAAAAAGATGCGATTTCTTCTTCTTCTTCTTCCTAAAATTTCTGGTTCACTCAAAAACGAGTAGGTCACCAGCGCGCATGTTAAAAAGTAAAATAAAATAACATAAAATAGTGCGACTCAGACTGTTGGCCCCTGGAGCAAATTTTTGGGAACAAGGGGTCGCATCGATATTCAAGAAATTAAAAGCAATGGCCAAATTCAGGCCCAGTTAACAGTAAAATATCATGTGACCAACACAATATTCTGTTTAGTTTTTATTTTCTAAGGAGGTGCTGCCACTGCGTTGCGGACAATCCATACGCTACACCACATTTGCAAGTTTCGAGACCCACACTGCACATGATTTAAAGCTGATGGCTAGATGAATCAATGACTAAAATGAGAGAATTTAAGAATAGGTTCTCGTGGCTATGACTTGGCAGATGTCTGACCAACGCATCAGCCGAACGCGCCCGGTCAGACTTTGTGTACCTACCTAACATTAGCTGAACATTATATTATTGTCGTCGTTTGTGTGTGTAGTGAGTATACTCGTGTGTATTTTGTTCGTGTGGGGCAAGGATGTTCTCTCTCTCTCTCTCTCCCCTCTCTTCTCTTTCTCTCTCTCCTCTCTCTCTCTCTCTCTCTCCTCACCAGCAATCTGTTGAAGTTTTATTTCACTTTCTCATTATTGCTTACTAGTGTGTTGCTGTGTGTCTTAAACTCACATGACAGTGTCCAGGTATTTTCTCTGCATTTTGTTCTTCTGGCATCTATAGATCGGCCATCATTTTCGATTAAAATCAAACTTTTTTTTTTGCGAGGTGTTGTGTTAATTTTGGTGTGTGGTCGGTTCATCTATAACTTTGTAATAAATCCATTTGTTCTAAATGGCCATCCACTTACAGCCAACTTCTCACGAGCAATCTTATTTAAATTCTGCATTTATGTACAAAATAAGACACAAACAATATCATCAGACTAACAAGAAATCATCGTTGCAGGAGTTGATACTCTTCCCGCACACAGAAGACAACCAATGACCCATCCCAGAAAGAACTTCCTACTGTAAGAACATTCACAACATGGAAAATAAG
>JAFLJL010018158.1:37709-48114 GCA_018398815.1 Conus ventricosus
CTTGCTCTTATGTCTTAGATTGAAGAAATAGGGGGAGATAAGCATTCATATCTGCAGTGGTAGATGATTCTGCCTAACTAACAGTATGTGCTTGAGTGGGTGAATGGGGAGGAAAAAAAAAAAAAGCTTTGTTTATAATTCAATATTTCTTGCAGTAATTGCAACACCAAGCTGCTCTGTAAGTTGCTGGAACGGTGCTCGGTACTTATCCTTGGAATTTATTAGTTTGTTATATATATATATATAGATGTAGCCGGGTGCTAACAGTGTATATATTTCTTTTGGTTACCTTTCGTGGATGAAATGTTTTGTTCAAGAGTTATCTTCCCCTTACCTCCCTTGGTCGAAACTCATTTTTTTTATTGTGTAAATTCTTTAAATCATGAATACCTCAGAACCTACATAATTGTATGTACGTCGCTAAAGTCACAAAAATCATGTATTTGATTCATTACAACCCTACTGGGCTGAGAAGCCCATATTTTCTCTAAACTGGGATTTTGCATGAGCAATCTTGGCGCCATTTTCAATTGTCTGTCAAATGAACATTGAATAATTCTTGATTTTACAAAAAGTAAGAGGAAAACCGAAGAATCTGAAGATGCATGTTAAAAGTAATGTCCATGAGCTCTCATTTCGTATGTCGCATGCTTAGGATCTTTTCCGCACAGGCTTGCGACTATACGAAATGACTGACGACGCCGGTTCCCTTGAACAAGTCGCCTTCTTCGTTCATTGTCTGAGTTTTGATCCAAATTATCATTCTACAAATTCGGACTTCCGATCGAAATCTTGATAATGACTCCATTTCTGTTATGAATACAACTGAAAATGTGTAGAATTTATTATTTAACAGACCATTTCAACAGAGTATTTTTCAGTTGAAAATTGTGTCAAAAGTAGGCGCATACGGCCCGGCCAAGTGAAAAGTCAGCTGTGTTTTCTAGTAAATTTTAATAACACAATTCTCCACTTAGACACTGTCTCAGAAAATGAAGTTTATATGTATGAAAAGAGCGAAGTGCCAGCTATTCATTCATTGTAAAATTATTTCACACTCTTCAGAATTTTTTTATTGAAATAGAGGAAAATATGACGTAAACGCGTTAAAAGTGGCTTCACTCTAGGGCATTAATCAGCAGTGATTTAGTACAGGAACAAAATTGTCAAATGTGACTTACTGCATTTTATTCCTTGTGTTCTGAGGTTTTCATCGATAGTAAATATGTGTTAATAGTTTGAACGGACAGCGAGCCAGACAACACTGAAGCCGCGATAGAAAACACAAATTTCCGTTGGTTCCGGCCTCGCGAGGCCCGTTTCGTCTCTGGCACCGTGTTGCTGGCTCTGCGGCCCGGTACATTCTTATAAAAGTAGAGCGTTGTGTGAGAATGGATCAGAGTTCCCTGATGTGAGCGACTGGCGTGAGAGGCAGAGAGAGTGCTCAGTGCGCTGAGTGCTGTGCGAGAGAGATTGCTCCCAGGGCTGCGTTCCTGGTTTGAGCTTATCATGGAAGGCAAATAAAAGGAGAAAAACTCTGCTTCGTCCACTGTGTCTTCTTGACTGGCTGCTGTCCCTTGGTTCCTGCACTTCTCATCATCTGCCTGTCTTCACCTGCACACCCCTTACCCCTCCACACCATCACATATATAATATATATATATATATATATATATATATATATATATATATATATATATATATATATATATATATGACGCTGAACAATTAAATAGTGGGGGAAAACAAGTGCAGGTTAACAATTCTTCCGTCATAATAATAATGACTTTGCAAAGATTTGTACTTTTAGAGAAAAAAAAAATGAAGAAAATGGGGGAAATATCTTATAAATATGAAAAACCCTTCACTATATATATATATATATATATATATATATCTGTCTCTATCTCTCGCTCTCTCTCTCTCTGTGTCTCTGTTTCAATCTTCGTCTAGAGCAATCTGTCTCTGTCTTTCTGTCTGTATCTTTCTCTCTCTCTCTTTCTCTCTCTCTCTCGCTCTCTCTCTCTCTCTCTGTTTCAATCTTTGTCTAGAGCTCTGTCTTTCTGTCTGTATCTCTCTCTCTCTCTCTCCTCTCTCTCTCTCTCTCTCGCTCTCTCTCTCTCTCTCTGTTTCAATCTTTGTCTAGAGCTCTCTGTCTTTCTGTCTGTATCTCTCTCTCTCTCTCTCTCTCTCTCTCTCTCTCTCTCTCTCTCTCTCTCTCTCTTTCTCTCTCTCTCTCTCTCTCTCTCTCTCTCTCTCTCTCTCTCTCTCTCTCTCTCTGTGAAATGAGATTCTTCTGTTTCCTGCAACCTGTCACACAGGTGCGAAGACGATGGCATTTCATCTTGAGGAATTTAAGGACTCTGACAAAAATTGAAAGGGTTCTAGCTGCCAGGTTTGCATTTTTTCCTTTTTTCTCTTTAGCTGTGTTCAAGTTATTGTTTATGTTCCTTTCAAAGGCGCTGTTGAATTTGAGACCTCCAGAATGCCCCCATCGGAGATGCCTGGGTCTTTCAGTATAAATTGTTTCCGTCTCTTCTCGGCAGTAGCATATGGCACCGGGCAGACTGATTGATGTTGAAGCCTCTTACCACTGTGTTCTACATGAAGATGCCATCTAATGTTAACGGCCATAAACATAGATTTACGTTTTCAGCAACATTTTCAATATTTACAGTGCATGTTTTATGTAGAATTTTGTTCACTTTCAGTAACTGCTTTCATACACTGCTAAAAGTCATATTTAATGCTATCATGTATGAGTACAGTGTCAAAAACATAAGTTTACAGCATTCTGTTGGTATTGAATCTTATAACGTGATTTCTACTGAGGGAAGTAATGATAGAATTAAATGTATTACTGAATGTAGAAATGAGAGAGACCACATGCATACATCTTGCCAAATATAGCCAGGTTAGACTTCTGAAATTAATTGTTTGTGGTGAATCAAGCTGCTGAATGTGCACTAAAATTGTGAACAAGTCCTGTGACCACAGTGAGAGATGATGGTAGTGCTGAACGAAAACTGCAGGATTGCACAATATAGATTTTGCCATGTTGCCAAATGACAGGTTATTGATGCCATCAAAATGCCTTCACGCTTTAGGCATGTTAAACATTAAATCACGATGTAATATGTGACATTGAACGTTTTGATGATGCACACTTGGAATTTGTTGGTGACCCGTCAAGAAAAGGTGCACTGATTTGAATGTGCCCAATTGAAGTTGGTCATTGGCGTGAACTTTTCACCCAGAGAAAGATGATGTAGGAGTGAAGACATGGTGAGAACGATCCTTGCTGCGGTTGGCTGTAGCTTTTCACCCCAGAGAAAGATGATGTAGGAGTGAAGACTTGGTGAGAACGATCCTTGCTGCGGTTGGCTGTAGCTTTTCACCCCAGAGAAAGATGATGTAGGAGTGAAGACTTGGTGAGAACGATCCTTGCTGCGGTTGGCTGTAGCTTTTCACCCCAGAGAAAGATGATGTAGGAGTGAAGACTTGGTGAGAACGATCCTTGCTGCGGTTGGCTGTAGCTTTTCACCCCAGAGAAAGATGATGTAGGAGTGAAGACTTGGTGAGAACGATCCTTGCTGCGGTTGACTTGGTGAGAACGATCCTTGCTGCGGTTGACTTGGTGAGAACGATCCTTGCTGCGGTTGGCTGTAGTGATCAGTCAGTGCAAAGTTAGTCAACATCAGGACACATCACACTCTGCTGGAAAGTGAAGGAAGGGGATGGACTCATGGAGAGGAGGTGGGGGATAGGCAAATGGAAACTGAAATGAGACGGAAAGAGAGAAGGGGGAGGAAAGGGGAGGGAGAATTGGTAAGCAGGTGGGAACTTGACATCTGCCACATGAAGAGTGATTATGGCTGCAATGTTCAGAACCAGGACAGTAAACTCGGCAAAGGCCAGTGGGGAAGGCAAATCCTCTGGCCGGGTCAAAGCAGTTGGTAAAACGTCATGAGCTGCAAATGCAGCTATTTTCACATTGGCATCCAGTTGAAAGAAAATTTATGTGGTGTGCAATACCAGTGGCCCACATTTTTGTCAGTATTTGGTCATCTGAACCAATAAAATGCAGGTAGTTACCAGTAAATGAGGATGGGTCATCTGAACCAATAAAATGCAGGTAGTTACCAGTAAATGGGGATGCTGGAGGCAGCTGCGCTGGTGGCCATGTCCACTGTTTGTGTCTGTCACTGGGTGCATTACTGAAAACCACCACCATGATGAAACTTGCCTCATTGGAGACATGAACAATGCCAGTGCCCAGGTTGTTTGGTATTTGGCTTCTTTTTTTTAAAAAGAAATTTGCTTTTTGTTTTCCTTACTTTTTTTTTTAATCACTCCAGCAATGAATGTTCCATAATCAACTTAAGTTTGATCATCCTGCAGTAAAAGTTGGTGTTGGAATTGAAACTAAATGTGCAATTCTCCATTTGTCACACCTCCCTAAACCTTTTATCCTCCTGTGGCATGTAGTCATTACATGTGAGACAAATGAACGATGCCTTTTCTGTTTCAGTCATTACGATGTATAATACGGACATGCACATGCACGCTCACACTAACATGCATGTACTCGCATGCACGCATGTGCACACACACACACAAACACACACACACACACACACACACACACACACACACACACACACACACACACACACAAGCAAGTCACTTCAAATGTAAAAAAAAATGTAGCAGAACAAACAGTGACCTCTCTCTCTCTCTCTCTCTCTCTCTCTCTCTCTCTCTCTCTCTCTCTCTCTCTCTCTCTCTCTGTGTGTGGATCAAAATCATTCAGTCCCCTGTCAGAATAATGAGAAATGGTACAGTTTGGATGTGGGAGAACAGAAATGAGATGTAGAAAAGAGAGATGACACAGTTCAGTGAAGTTCATCTGTATAGAGATTGTGGGCTTATGTTCTTTCGATTCTCTTCAAGTCAAAGTCGGTTTGTGTTTGGTTTACAATCATAACATTTTCATTTGAGCAAATTTATGCATGTTTGGAATGTGGCATGTCAATGACCAGGTGTACTCAAGTATCAGTTTGTTTTGGAAAGACACGTTTACAGCTTATCGGGAATTTTGTCTGTGTGTGACACTGAGACATTAAATGAACTACTTGTTGAACCCGTATTTTACAATGACATGATAAAAGTAGGAAATGCGGTAATCAGCAAATAAGTTAATTGAGAAAGGAATATTCGTTAAAAACACTTTCTGAAACAAAATGGACAATTTATGAACTTTAGAGAATTTAGCATTAATGTTGACTACACCATAGGTTTTATCTCATACAATGGATGGATTTCTTCATGAAACAATTCATAAGGAAAACGGGTATCAAACTAGATAATAACACAGACATAAATCATAACACACCGAAGGCTTTAAATATTATTATGAAAGAAAATAAAGGAGCCAAACAGTTCTATGAAATTTTCATTCAAGATGAGCGCAAGCCAAATTGCTGCTCCAAATGGCTAAACAAACTGAATTCTGAAATCCATTGGAGTAAAGTATTTACTCATGTCCACAAAATCAAAGATATGAAATTAAAATGGCTACAAATTCGAATCATACACAGAATTATTGGTACAAATATTGTCTTAAATGCTATAGGCTTAACAAACAATTACTGTCTGTAACGAAGAGAGAGATTCGGTCCAACACTTTTTATGGATGTGCAACCACGTTCAAACTTTTTGGAAAGAAGTTGAAAAGTTATTTAATGAAAAACGCCAAAACACAACTAACATCAAAATCACATGAGATATCGTTATTTTTAGAATAGATCAACATGTGAAAACAGAGACATTTTTTAATTTCATTATTATGCTAGCTAAATTTCATATATTTTAGTGCAAAATCGAAACACGTAGACCAAATACTTCAATTTTTCAGAGCCAGTTGAGCAATAGATTTAAAATTGAATTGTTTAATGCTAAAGTCAACAACAATCTAAACCATTTGCATGCTGCATGGAACAACTATAGGCCAATGATTCTTTAAGAAAACACTTCTTTAAGATCTTGATCTAATACACATTCCATAGGCCCAGTCCTCTTTCTTCACAACCTCATTCTGGAATGAGAGAGCGAGAAAGGAGAGAGCGAGGAAGGAGAGATGAGGAAGGAGAGAGCGAGGAAGGAGAGGAGAAGCAATACCTTGTTAAATCGCAAAAGATGATGTCACTCTTTTTTTTTCTTTCCCACTGTTGTTTTTTTGTGTGTTTTTTTTCTTCTTTGTCGTCTAAGCTATGTACGTGTCTGTGTGTATCTTGATTTTTGTTTTGTTTTGTTTTTGTTTTTATCCTTTAAAAAAGTGTTTTGGACATATGCCATTAACTTTTTATAGAACTTACAAAAATGATGCAATGTACATATGACTTGGCGCACTGTCCCCTTTACACGCATTTGTAATTTTCCTTCTTCTTTTTTTTTATTAAAAATGTGAAAACCAAAAAAAAAAAGAAGTTTACAGTGTACTGTCTTAGTGACAGAACACAGAAAGGTTTTAACAGGAATCACAGACATTTTTGTTTGTTCCTAATTCTATTTATTGTTGATTTTTTTTAGTGTTGCATGAATTAGAACAGAGATTTATTTTTTTCCAAATTTTGTCTCGTGCAAGTTTTGGTTTATTGATCTTTCTCATGATTAGTTTTGAAGTCTCATAGTCATTGTGTTGCTTTGGTAACCATATAGATAAAGACTTAATATTTCTACTTAACGCTATTTGAAGTAACGAAAATATCCATTATGTCCATGAAGTTCATACACTTCAGTTTGTTGGTTTGACTGAGATCTCAGAATAAAGGCAACTAGATGGTCTTTTATGAGTTATCATTACTCAGAATAAAGGCAACTAGATGTCTTTATGAGTTATCATTATCTCAGTAATAAAGGCAACTAGTGGTCTTTATGAGTTATCATTATCTCAGAATAAAGGCAACTAGATGGTCTTTGTGAGTTATCATTATCTCAGAATAAAGGCAACTAGATGGTCTTTATGAGTTATCATTATCTCAGAATAAAGGCAACTAGATGGTCTTTATGAGTTATTATCTCAGAATAAAGGCAACTAGATGGTCTTTATGAGTTATCATTATCTCAGAATAAAGGCAACTAGATGGTCTTTATGAGTTATCATTATCTCAGAATAAAGGCAACTAGATGGTCTTTATGAGTTATCATTATCTCAGAATAAAGGCAACTAGATGGTCTTTATGAGTTATCATTATCTCAGAATGAAGGCAACTAGATGGTCTTTATGAGTTATCATTATCTCAGAATAAAGGCAACTAGATGGTCTTTATGGATATCATTATCTCAGAATAAAGGCAACTAGATGGTCTTTATGAGTTATCATTATCTCAGAATAAAGGCAACTAGATGGTCTTTATGAGTTATCATTATCTCAGAATAAAGGCAACTAGATGGTCTTTATGAGTTATTATCTCAGAATAAAGGCAACTAGATGGTCTTTATGAGTTATCATTATCTCAGAATAAAGGCAACTAGATGGTCTTTATGAGTTATCATTATCTCAGAATGAAGGCAACTAGATGGTCTGTATGAGTTATCATTATCTCAGAATAAAGGCAACTAGATGGTCTTTATGAGTTATCATTATCTCAGAATAAAGGCAACTAGATGGTCTTTATGAGTTATCATTATCTCAGAATAAAGGCAACTAGATGGTCTTATGAGTTATCATATCTCAGAATAAAGGCAACTAGATGGTCTTTATGAGTTATCATTATCTCAGAATTAAAGGACAACTAGATGGTCTTTATGAGTTATCATTATCTCAGAATAAAGGCAACTACGATGGTCTTTATGAGTATCATTATCTCAGAATACAGGCAACTATATGGTCTTTATGAGTTATCATATCTCAGAAAAAGGCAACTAGATGGTCTTTATGAGTTATCATTATCTCAGAATGAAGGCAACTAGATGGTCTTTATGAGTTATCATCTCAGAATAAAGGCAACTAGATGGTCTTTATGAGTTATCATTATCCAGAAAAAAGCAACTAGATGGTCTTTGTGAGTTATCATTACTCAGAATAAAGGCAACTAGATGGTCTTTATGAGTTATCATTATCTCAGAATAAAGGCAACTAGATGGTCTTTATGAGTTATCATTATAGAATAAAGGCAACTAGATGGTCTTTATGAGTTAATCATTATCTCAGAATAAAGGCAACTAGATGGTCTTTATGAGTTATCATTATCTCAGAATAAAGGCAACTAGATGGTCTTTATGAGTTATCATTATCTCAGAATAAAGGCAACTGATGGTCTTTATGAGTTATCATTAATCTCAGAATAAAGGCAACTAGATGGTCTTTATGAGTTATCATTATCTCAGAATAAAGGCAACTAGATGGTCTTTATGAGTTATCATTATAACTCAGAATAAAGGCAACAGATGGTCTTTATGAGTTATCATTATCTCAGAATAAAGGCAACTAGATGGTCTTTATGAGTTATCAATATCTCAGAATAAAGGCAACTAGATGGTCTTTATGAGTTATCATTATCTCAGAATAAAGGCAACTAGATGGTCTTTATGAGTTATCATTATCTCAGAATAAAGGCAACTAGATGGTCTTTATGAGTTATCATTATCTCAGAATAAAGGCAACTAGATGGTCTTTATGAGTATCATTATCTCAAATAAAGGCAACTAGATGGTCTTTATGAGTTATCATATCTCAGAATAAAGGCAACTAGATGGTCTTATGAGTTATCATTATCTCAGAATAAAGGCAACTAGATGGTCTTTATGAGTTATCATTATCTCAGAATAAAGGCAACTAGATGGTCTTTATGAGTTATCATTATCTCAGAATAAAGGCAACTAGATGGTCTTTATGATTATCATTATCTCAGAATAAAGGCAACTAGATGGTCTTTATGGGTTATCATTATCTCAGAATAAAGGCAACTAGATGGTCTTTATGAGTTATCATTATCCCAGAATAAAGGCAACTAGATGGTCTTATGAGCTATCATTATCTCAGAATAAAGGCAACTAGATGGTCTTTATGAGTTATCATTATCTCAGAATAAAGGCAACTAGATGGTCTTTATGAGTTATCATTATCTCAGAATGAAGGCAACTAGATGGTCTTTATGAGTTATGATTATAGAATAAAGGCAACTAGATGGTCTTTATGAGTTATCATTATCTCAGAATAAAGGCAACTAGATGGTCTTTATGAGTTATCATTATCTCAGAATAAAGGCAACTAGATGGTCTTTATGAGTTATCATTATAGAATAAAGGCAACTAGATGGTCTTTATGAGTTATCATATCTCAGAATAAAAGGCAACTAGATGGTCTTTATGAGTTATCATTATCTCAGAAAAGGCAACTAGATGGTCTTTATGAGTTATCATTATCTCAGAATAAAAGGCAACTAGATGGTCTTTATGAGTTATCATTATCTCAGAATAAAGGCAACTAGATGGTCTTTATGAGTTATCATTATTGCTGACTTTGGTTTCCTGAAATTGGAATGCACATGATATAAACATATACAAACGCAAAACACACACACAAGATGCATGTACTCACACAGCATGCACACTTGCACACATGCACACACTAATGCACACATGCACACACTAATGCACACAGGCACACACTAATGCACACATGCACACACTAATGCACACACTAATGCACACATGCACACAACTAATGCACACATGCACACACTAATGCACACATGCACACACTAATGCACACATGCACACACTAAGGCACACACTTTGCACACATGCACACACTAATGCACACACTTGCACACATGCACACACTAATGCACACATGCACACACTAATGCACACAGGCATACAGGCGCTCATTCATTGGCTCTCATGCTCATTTGCAGTCAAATGTTTTGCTCATATTCGCATTGACTTTTAGGTAACAGCTTTAGTTCCACAACAGCTGTGTTCACCTTAGGAGCTCTTTGTTTCAAAATTTCAGAACGTTTGAGAAAACGCTGGACTGTGTCACCTACATTGACCTTGTGGAGGCCAGTATCCGCCCAATCTGCTGGGGAAAAGATTCAAGTTTGACCTTTGATAAAGATGACTTCAAGGTCTATGCCCAGAGTTGGGTGCGTGCTTTGCATGAGAGAGAGAGAGAGAGGGGGGGGGGGGGGGGGGGGGGGGGGGGAGGAGGGAGGGAATAAGGTGCTTGTTACTAAATGTAATGTTCAGACAGAATTGAAAATTCCTTGTTTTTGTGTGTGTGGTGTGTGTGTGTGTGTGTGTGTGAAACTGTATATTTAGGGAAATTCAGGTGAAAACACAGGATAGTTGCTGATTGATCAGATTGATTCAGTTCAGCACAAAAATTTGGTCAGTC
>JAFLJL010018159.1:4840-17211 GCA_018398815.1 Conus ventricosus
TAGCGGGCTACGCCAAAATAGCAAGATTAAAATCAACACTGAAGATCCTCACACTAACAGTCGAATCGCTGGTGACTTTGTTTTCTTTTTTTTTCTTCCAGATTTATGTGTTGTGCAGCACCAGCCTACACTTCTGACGTGACAGCGACAGTGGGGAACTTGTTCTATGGCATTGACGTCGACTGTCAGACTGATAAGGGTAAGATTCGTCACTTTGCGTGGTGTCTGTATTCTCCTTTATTTTGTTTGGTTTTGTTTTGGATTGAAAGCTGTCATCGTCATACTTTGTTATCTTCTGTTTGAAGTAAACTGAGAAATGAAGATCAAGCACTGATTATGAACTTGAAAACATACATCTGTTTGAAGAAGAAAAAAAGTGTTTGCATGTTGATCAGAAGACTCCCAACTGTTTTGTATACAGAGAAGTTCGAAAACTTCCTATTTACTTAAACGCTTATGTGAAAAGTATTCATTTGTGGTTTAAAATAGTTCAAATGAATGATTACAGACTGCCTTCTCGACATCGTAAAACGACATTTAAGCTTGATCCCAAAGGGAGATAAACGTGGGCAAGAAACGTGTAGAAAGATGGGTGTTATTCGAGTTTTCAATATGTATGAAGTAATCCGGCCTTGGGTGTGTAAAAAGCTTGTTTGGTTTGTGTAACCCCGTGCATTAGGAATGAAGTTCAGTGTTCCCTTTGAATATGAAATTCTCAGGGCTACTCTCACCCTCTCACTTGAATCTTTGGGAGTCATTCTCTCGTTTCAGATGGTCACAACATTTTTTATAAGCGAGGAGAAGGGGAGAGGGGGGAGGGGGAGGGGAGAGACCCTTCAGGTTGTCGTGTGAATTGCTGTAATCGTCAAAAACATGAAAATGTCATCAGACACTTTGAAGTTTCCCTATGTAAAAGATGTCCACGATTGAAGTCGTTTCTCAGTAAGTTTATAGGAAGAACACGTGGTTTGGGTATTTCATACGGCTACAACAACCATCTGCCATTGTTATTTATGCTCCATGGATTCCACTTCCTTCATACTGCACACTGGCCTCGTTGCATAAAACGTCACTGTTCTCTCTCTCTCTCTCTCTCTCTCTCTCTCTCTCTCTCTCTCTCTCTCTCTCTCTCTCTCTCTCTGTACTGGTCTCTCTCATCTAGTGTTCCAAAGGTGCTGCTTGTCAAGTGTAAATTTTTGTCTTTGCCTACAGGATGGGGTGCCTGTTCAATGATTTTTTTTCCAGAAATGTGTTATAATTTTATTGTTGTGATAATGTTTATTGTATATATTTATCTATCTTCCAATAACCATATTTTCATGAACTATATATGATGACCCTCCCCTCCCACCCCACCTGTTTCTCTCTGTCTGTCTGTCTGTCTGTCTGTCTGTCTGTCTGTCTGTCTGTCTCTCTCTCTCTCTCTCTCTCTCTCTCTCTCTCTCTCTCTCTCTCTCTCTCTCTCTCTCTGTCTCTTCCAGGCATTGATTGTGTTCTGTTCTTTTGTGTTAACCGTTTCTTCTTTCTATATATAGTGTTTATGTATGTTTACTTCTATTCTAGATTAGTGTTGCTGATGTTGTTATTGCATTTTCTATATATTTCCCTTCATTGAGGGCCGGATGTAAAAAAGCCATTTTGTGCTTATTCCGCTTTTTCCCTCATTAAAAAGATTCGTTCGTTCGTTCGTTCGTTCTCTCTCTCTCTCTCTCTCTCTCTCTCTCTCTCTCTCTCTCTCTCTCTCTCTCTCTCTCTCTCTCTCTCTCTCTCTCTCTCTCTCTCACCTCCTTTTTTGTGTCTAGCGACATACAGTCCTTCGAATGCTTAGCGCCATTAAAAACGCACGGGTCAGAAGAACAAAATAACTCGACAGAGGTAAATCAGTTAGGGGTATGAAAACTTTAATGTTGAATGACAAAGTCATGAACAGAAAAGAAGTGCGCAATGGACAACATGTGCTGAACATTTGGCGTTCAGTAATCGCAAACACAACTGGCGTCAAAAAAGCAAAGTCACCATTCAATACCGGGTGTGTCCCCCTCTGGCTGCCAAACAAGCCGTGCAGCGACGACGCATGGATCGCACCAGTATCATGAGCCTGTGTTGCGGGATCCGATTCCACTCGTCCTGCACAGCCTGAATCAGTTCCTGGTTGTTACGTGGGGCAGGTTGGCGGCGTGCCACGGCTGTCTTCAGCTGTCCGTGTTTCATGTGCTTGTCGCAACGCTCATGCCCAGCGTGTCTGGCCACACCCGGTATTGAATGGTGACTTTGCTTTTTTGACGCCAGTTGTGTTTGCGATTACTGAACGCCAAATGTTCAGCACATGTTGTCCATTGCGCACTTCTTTTCTGTTCATGACTTTGTCATTCAACATTAAAGTTTTCATACCCCTAACTGATTTACCTCTGTCGAGTTATTTTGTTCTTCGGACCCGTGCGTTTTTAATGGCGCTAAGTAAACCGAGCTTCCGTGTGTGAACGCACGCATATCTTGCACACACGTAAAATCCCAAACACCAACTTTCGGAAGAGAAGGCCAGTTTGGCCGTTGGTATGGATGACACGTTACACATAGCATGCACCCTGCGTGAGAAATTAAAAGAATGGAGGAAGTAAGGAAATTGAGTAAAAAGATATTGAGCGATATTGACTGGATGGCACGGGAAACGACTGAATGAAGCGCCAGCTGGCAGCTCTTCAGTCGGCATACCCAGGGAGGCAGCCCGTTGTGTAAACGAGTGTGGATTGTAAAGCGCTTAGAGCTTGGTCTCTAGCCGAGAATAGGCGCTATATAAGTATTCATTATTATCATTATTATTATTATTATTATTATTAGAGAGAGAGAGAGAGACAGAGAGAGTCAGAGAGATCTTGAAAGTTTCCCCTTACTCCCACATCTCCGTCATCCATAACTTCTACCGTTTCCCCGCACATTCCCTCTCTCTCTGCTCCATCACCCCCTCTCTCTGCTCCCATCACCACCCCCCTCTCTCTGCTCCCATCGCCACCCCCTCTCTTGCTCCCATCACCACCCCCTCTCTCTGCTCCCATCACCACCCCCCTCTCTCTGCTCCCATCACCACCTCCCTCTCTCTCTGCTCCTATCACCCCCCCCTCTCTCTGCTCCCATCACCACCCCTCTCTCTCTGCTCCTATCACCACCCCCTCTCTCTGCTCCCATCACCACCCCCTCTCTCTGCACCCATCACCCCCCCCTCTCTCTCTGCTCCTATCACCACCCCCTCTTTTCTGCTCCATCACCACCCACCCTCTCTCTTGCTCCCCTCACCACCCCCTCTCTCTGCTCCCTCACCCCTCTCTCTTGCTCCCATCACCACCCCCCTCTCTCTCTGTCCCATCACCACCCTCTCTCGGGTCCCATCACCACCCTCTCTCTCTCTGCTCCATCACCCCCTCTCTCTCTGCTCCCATCACCACCCCTCTATCTGCTCCCATCGCCACCCCCTCTCTCTGCTCCCATCACCACCCCCTCTCTGCCCATCACCACCCCCTCTCTCTTTCTCCCATCACCACCCCTCTCTCTCTGCTCCCATCACCACCCCCTCTCTCTCTGCTCCCATCACCACCCTCTCTCTCTCAGCTCCCATCACCACCCCCCTCTCTCTGCTCCATCACCACCCCCCTCTCTCTGCTCCCATCACCACCCCCCTCTCTCTGCTCCATCACCACCCCCCTCTCTCTCTGCTCCCATCACCCCCCCCCTCTCTCTGCTCCATCACACCCCCCTCTCTCTGCTCCCATCACCACCCCCTCTCTTGCTCCCATCACCACACCCCCTCTCTCTGCTCCAAACACCACCCCCTCTCTCTGCTCCATCACCACCCCTCTCTCTCTGCTCCATCACCACCCCCCTCTCTCTCTGCTCCCATCACCACCCCCTCTCTCTCTGCCCATCACCACCCCCCTCTCTCTGCTCCCATCACCACCCCCTCTCTCTGCTCCCATCAACACCCCCCTCTCTCTCTCTGCTCCATCACCACCCCCCTCTCTCTGCTCCCATCACCACCCCCTCTCTTTGCTCCATCACCACCCCCTCTCTCTGCTCCATCCACCACCCCCTCTCTCTCTGTCCCATCACCACCCCCTCTCTCTGCTCCCATCACCACCCCCTCTCTCTCGATCTGCTCCCATCACCACGACCCTCTCTCTGCTCCATCACACCCCCCTCTCTCTGCTCCCATCACCACCCCCTCTCTCTGCTCCCCTCACCACACCCCTCTCTCTGCTCCCATCACCACCCCCCTCTCTTTTTGCTCCCATCACCACCCCTCTCTCTGCTCCCATCACCACCCCCCCTCTCTCTGCTCCATCACCACCCCCTCTCTCTGCTCCCATCACCACACCCCTCTCTCTGCTCCCATCACCACCACCCTCTCTCTCTGCTCCCATCACCACCCCCTCTCTCTCTGCTCCCATCACACCCCCCTCTCTCTCTGCTCCCATCACCGCCCCTCTCTCTGCTCCCATCACCATCCCCTCTCTCTCTGCTCCCATCACCACCCTCTCTCTGCTCCCATCACCACCACCCTCTCTGCTCCCATCACCACCCCTCTCTCTGCTCCCATCACCCCACCCTCTCTCGGGTCCCATCACCATCCCTCTCTCTGCTCCATCACCACCCCCTCTCTCTGCTCCCATCATCACACCCCTCTCTCTGCTCCAATCACCACCCCTCTCTCTGCTCCTATCACCACCCCCTCTCTCTGCTCCCATCACCACCCCCTCTCTCTGCTCCCATCACCACCCCCCTCTCTCTCTGCTCCATCACCACCCCCTCTCTCTGCTCCCATCACCACCACCCTCTCTCTGCACCCATCACCACCACCTCTCTTCTGCTCCCATCAACCACCCCCTCTCGCTGCTCCTTTACCACCCCTCTCTCTCTGCTCCCATCACAACCCCCCTCTCTCTGCTCCCATCACCACCCCCTCTCTCTGCTCCCATCACCACCCCTCTCCTTCTCTTGCTCCATCACCACCCCCTCTCTCTGCTCCTATCACCACCCCTCTCTCTCTCTCTCTCTGCTCCCATCACCACCCCCTCTCTCTGCTCCCATCACCACTCCTCTCTCTGCTCCTATCACCACCCCTCTCTCTCTCTCTCTCTGCTCCCATCACCACCCCCTCTCTCTGCTCCCATCACCACTCCTCTCTCTCTCTCTGCTCCATCACCCCCCCCTCTCTCTGCTCTCATCACCACCTCTCTCTGTCTCTGCTCCCATCACCACCCCTCTCTCTGCTCCCATCACCACCCCCTCTCTATGCTCCCATCACCAAACCCCTCTCTCTCTGCTCCCATCCCACCCCCTCTCTCTCTGCTCCCATCATCACCCCCTCTCTCTGCTCCCATCACCACCCCCTCTCTCTCTGCTCCCATGACAACCCCCTCTCTCTCTGCTCCATCACCACCCTCTCTCTCTGCTCCCATCACCACCACCCCTCTCTCTGCTCCCAAACACCACCCCTCTCTCTCTGCTCCATCACCATCCCCTCTCTCTGCTCCCATCACCACCCCCTCTTCTCTGCTCCCATCACACCCCCTCTCTCTGCTCCCTCACACCCCCCTCTCTCTGCCCCATCACCACCCCTCTCTCTGCTCCATCACACCCCTCTCTCTGCTCCCATCCCACCCCCTCTCTCTGCTCCATCACCCCCCCCTCTCTCTCTGCTCCCATCATCACCACTCTCTATGCTCCCATCACCACCCCCTCTCTCTGCTCCATCACCACCCCCTCTCTCTGCTCCCATCACAACCCCCACTCTCTCTGCTGCCATCACCACACCCCCCTCTCTGCTCCCTACCACCCCCTCTCTTGCTCCCATCACCACCCCCTCTCTATGCTCCATCACCACCCCTCTCTCTGCTCCCATCACCACCCCCCTCTCTCTGCTCCCATCACCACCCCCCACTCTCTCTGCTGCCATCACCACACCCCCCTCTCTGCTCCCATCACCACCCCCTCTCTCTGCTCCCTCACCACCCCCCTCTCTCTGCTCCCATCACCACCCCTCTCTCTCTGCTCCCATCACCACCCCCTCTCTCTGCTCCCATCACCACCCCTCTCTCTGCTCCCATCACACCCCCTCTCTCTGCTCCCACCACCCCCTCTCTCTGCTCCCATCACCACCCCCTCTCTCTCTGCTCCCCTCACCACCCCCTCTCTCTCTGCTCCCATCATCACCACTCTCTCTGCTCCCATCACCACCCCCCACTCTCTCTGCTCCCATCACCACCCCCTATATCTCTGCTGCCATCACCACACCCTCTCTCTGCTCCCACCACCGCCCCCTCTCTCTCTGCTCCCATCACCACCACCCTCTCTCTGCTCCCATCACCACTTCCTCTCTCTGCTGCCATCACCACACCCCTCTCTCTGCTCCACCACCGCCCCCCCTCTCTCTATGCTCCCATCACCACCCCCCTCTCTCTGCTCCCATCACTACCCCTCTCTCTCTCTGCTCCCATCACCACCCCCTCTCTGCTTCATCACCGCCCCCCTCTCTCTCTGCACCCCTCACCACCCCCCTCTCTGCTCCATCACCACCCCCTCTCTCTCTGCTCCCATCACCACCACCCTTCTCTGCTCCATCACCCCCCCCTCTCTCTACTCCCATCACACCCCCCCTCTCTGCTCCCATCACCACCCCCTCTCTCTGCTCCCATCACCACCCCCCTCTCTGCTCCCCTCGCCACCCCCTCTCTCTGCTCCCATCACCACCCCCCCTTTTCTGCTCCATCACCACCCCTCTCTCTCTGCTCCCATCACCACCCCTCTCTCTCTGCTCCCATCACCACCCCCTCTCTCTCTGCTCCCATCACCAACCCCTCTCTCTCTGCTCCCATCACCCCCACCCTCTCTCTCTGCTCCCATCCCCCCCCCCCTCTCTCTGCTTCCATCACCACCCCCCTCTCTCTGCTCCCCTCACCACCACCCTCTGTCTCTGCTCCCATCACACCCCCCTCTCTCTCTCTGCTCCCATCACCGCCCCCTCTCTCTGCTCCCATCACCACCCCCTCTCTCTGCTCCCATCACACCCCCCCCTCTCTCTGCTCCCATCACCACCACCCCTCTCTCTATCTGCTCCCATCACCACCCCCGTCTCTCTCATCCTCCCATCACCGCCCCCCCCTCTCTCTTCTCCCATCACCACCCCCCTCTCTCTCTGCTCCCATCACCGCCCCCCTCTCTCTCTTCTCCCATCACCACCCCCTCTCTCTCTGCTCCATCACCACCCCTCTCTCTCTCTGCCCCATCACCACCCCCTTTTCTCTCTGCTCCCATCACCACCCCTCTCTCTCTCAGCTCCCATCACCGCCCCCTCTATCTCTGCTCCCATCACCACCCCCTCTCTCTGCTCCCATCACCACCCCTCTCTCTGCTCCCATCACACCACCCTCTCTCTCTGCTCCCATCACCAGCCCCCTCTCTCTCTGCTCCTCACCACCCCCTCTCTCTGCTCCCATGGACCACCCCTCTCTCTGCTCCTATCACCACCCCCTCTCTCTCTGCTCCCTCACCACCCCCTCTCTCTGCTCCCATCACCACCCCTCTCTCTCTGCTCCCATCACCACCCCTCTCTCTGCTCCTATCACGACCCCTCTCTGTCTCTGCTCCCATCACCACCCTCTCTCTCTGCTCCCCTTCACCACCCCTCTCTGTCTCTGCTCCCATCACCACCCCCCTCCTCTGCTCCCATCACACCCCCCCTCTCTCTGCTCCCATCACACTCCTCTCTGTCTCTGCTCCCATCACCACCCCTCTCTTCTGCTCCCATTCTCCACCCCTCTCTCTCTGCTCCATCACCACCACCCTCTCTCTGCTCCCATCACCACCCCCTCTCCCTGCTCCCCTCACCACCCCTCTCCTGCTCCCATCACCCCCCCCTCTCTCTTTGCTCCCATCACCACCACCCTCTCTGCTCCATCACCACCCCCTCTCTCCGCTCCCATCACTACCCCTCTCTCTGCTCGCATCACCACCACCCTCTCTCCGCTCCATCACCACCACCCTCTCTCTCTGCTCCCATCACACCCCCCTCTCTCTCTTCTCCCATCACCACCCCTCTCTCTGCTCCATCACCACCCCCTCTCTGCTCCCATCACACCCCCTCCTTTTGCTCCATCGCCACCCCCTCTCTCTGCTCCCATCACCACCCTCTCTCTCTGCTCCCATCACCACCCCCCCTCTCTGCTCCCATCACCACCCCTCTCTCTGCTCCCATCACCACCCCTCTCTCTCTGCTCCCATCACCACCCCTCTCTCTCTGCTCCCATCACCACCCCCTCTCTCTCTGCTCCCATCACCACCCTCTCTCTGCTCCATCACCACCCCTCTCTCTCTGCTCCCATCACCACCACCCTCTCTCTCTGCTCCCATCACCACCCCCTCTTCCTGCTCCCATCCCACCCCCTCTCTCACTGCTCCCATCACCACCCCCTCTCTCTGCTCCCATCACCACCACCCTCTCTCTCTGCTCCCATCACCACCCCTCTCTCTCTCTGCTCCCATCACCACCGCCTCTCTCTCTGCTCCCCTCACCACCCCCCTCTCTCTGCTCCCATCACCGCCCCCTCTCTCTATGCTCCCATCACCACCCCCTCTCTGCTCCATCACCACCCTCTCTCTGCTCCCATCACCACCCCCTCTCTCTTTGCTCCCATCACCACCCCTCTCTCTCTGCTCCCATCACCACCCCCCTCTCTCTGCTCCCATCGCCACCCCCTCTCTCTGCTCCCATCGCCACCCCCTCTCTCTGCTCCCATCACCACCCCCTCTCTCTGCTCCCATCACCACCCACTCTCTCTGCTCCTATCACCACCCCCCTTTCTCTCTGCTCCCATCACCACCACCCTCTCTCTGCTCCCATCCCCACCACCCTCTCTCTGCTCAAATCACCACCACTCTCTCTCTCTCTGCTCCCATCACCAACCCTCTCTCTCAACCACAGGGAGTACTTCACAGTGGGAACGAAGAAATGCTGTGTGTGTGTGTGTGTGTGTGTGTGTGTGTGTGTGTGTGTGTGTGTGTGTGTGTGTGTGTGTGTGTGTGTGTGTGTGTGTGTGTGTCTGTCTGTCTGTCTGTCTGTCTGTCTGTCCGTGGTCAAAATGTGTTCCACTCGCTCCAGACAAAACTTCTGGGCCGATCTTTCTGAAAATGTGTAGGTATGTTCATTTTGGGTCAGGGATGATGCCCGATTTTTTTTTTCCAGAATAGCTGTTACAAACGGCTATGAATTATAATTTTAAAAAATCAAATATGATAAGGGAAATAACCACCGCGCTGTCGAGTTTTTCCTTCCACTAACTGGAAATTGTCTCCCTTCTTGCAATAACGGTTTATAATTTTATGTGTAACCAAACTTTGTAAGCTCCTCGGTAGTATAGTGGTTAGTATTCCCGCCTGTCACGCGGGAGACTGGAGTTCGATTCCCTGCCGGGTAGAGCAACTCTTTTCTTTTTCATACAAAATTTTTACCACCAAACTGGGAGTACGTTTATATGTTTTGCATCTTGTTTTTTAACCTATGTGAACGCCTGTGCGCCCAGACTGGCTTACACAGCTGAAGACGTACTGTACTGCAGGCTGCTCAATCTCTGCGTGTAGTCCAACACACCTGTTACCCACCACTCTGTCTCGGATCGGCATGTGCGGCTGCACTTTCCTCCCCTCCAAAAAATCGATATTTCACTCATACACCCACAGCTCATGTCAGCGTGAATCGTTGATAGGTGTTTATGAAGATGGGGAGAAGGGTGGGCGGTGGGGGTGGGGAAAGAGGGAGTGTGTCATACACTATCATTTGAACGACATCGAACGATATCTGGCTATGATAGATACGTGAAAAGGAGAGTAGGGAAAGGGGAGGAGCAGGGGGGGGGGGTGGAGAGGGGGAGGGGGGAGGCAGTTGGGTATGGGGGTATTCCCAGAAACTTGAGTCGTCAAGACGGAACACACATCGCGCGCGCGCGTGCACGCACGCACACACACACACACACACACACACACACACACACACACACACACACACACACACACACACACACACACACACACACACACACACACACACACACACACACACACACACACACACATACACACACACACACACACACACACACACACACACACACACACACACACACGCACGCATACACACACACACACACACATACACACGCGCGCACACACGCACACACACGCTTACGCACACATGCACACATGCACACATACAGACACACACACACACACACACACACACACACACACACACACACACACACACACACACACACAAACACACAAACACACACACACGCACACACACAGAGTTCCTCCCTCCAAGAGATGGAAGATTCTTTACTTCCCGATGAATCAATGGCATTTTTTTCATTTTGACATTTTTCTAACACACAGTCAGCATGCCCATGGAGAGCGAAGGGGGCAAGAATCAATACAAACAACGCCCACAGATGGCCTAGAAGTGCAAGGCGAATCACAAAAACCACCATTCAAAAACTGCAGACATTCGTTAACAGCTGCCTGCGAAAGATCCTCCAGATCCACTGGCCAGAGACAATCAGCAACAAAGAGCTGTGGGAAAGAAGTGACCAACTGCCAGTAGAGCAAGACATCCGCAAAAGAAGATGGCGGTGGATAGGACACACGCTCCGAAAGCCCCCGGACAACACCACCAGAAAAGCCCTGGCCTGGAATCCCCAAGGCAAAAGGAAGCGAGGAAGACCAAGAAACACCTGGAGACGGGACCTGGAATCCCCAAGGCAAAAGGAAGCGAGGAAGACCAAGAAACACCTGGAGACGGGACCTGGAATCCCCAAGGCAAAAGGAAGCGAGGAAGACCAAGAAACACCTGGAGACGGGACCTGGAATCCCCAAGGCAAAAGGAAGCGAGGAAGACCAAGAAACACCTGGAGACGGGACCTGGAATCCCCAAGGCAAAAGATAGCGAGGAAGACCAAGAAACACCTGGAGATGGGACATGGAATCCCCAAGGCAAAAGGAAGCGAGGAAGACCAAGAAACACCTGGAGACGGGACCTGGAATCCCCAAGGCAAAAGGAAGCGAGGAAGACCAAGAAACACCTGGAGACGGGACCTGGAATCCCCAAGGCAAAAGGAAGCGAGGAAGACCAAGAAACACCTGGAGACGGGACCTGGAATCGGACACCAGGCAGATGGGTTACAGCAGGAGCGAATTAGAAAAGATTGCCCCGGACCGTGGACGTTGGCGGGCAGTTGTTGATGGCCTAATGTGAAACAAAGGCTTGAGGGATAATGTGAAGTAAAAACTGAGTCTCTCACCGAAAGAAGCAAAAGGAAACAAAGGCTGGAGGGATAATGTGAAGAAAAAAATGTGTCTCTCCGAAAGAACAAAAAATATTTTTTAACAAAGGCTTGAGGGATAATGTAAAGAAAAAAATGTGTCTCTCCGAAAGAACCAAAAAGATTTTTTTAACAAAGGCTTGAGGGATAATGTGAAGAAAAAAATGTGTCTCTCCGAAAGAACCAAAAAGATTTTTTTAACAAAGGCTTGAGGGATATTGTGAAGAAAAAAATGTGTCTCTCCGAAAGAACCAAAAAGATTTTTTTAACAAAGGCTTGAGGGATAATGTGAAGAAAAAAATGTGTCTCTCCGAAAGAACCAAAAAGATTTTTTTAACAAAGGCTTGAGGGATATTGTGAAGAAAAAAATGTGTCTCTCCGAAAGAACCAAAAAGATTTTTTAACAAAGGCTTGAGGGATAATGTGAAGAAAAAAATGTGTCTCTCCGAAAGAACCAAAAAGATTTTTTTAACAAAGGCTGGAGGGATAAAGTGAAGAAAAAGTGAGTCTCTCACCAAAAGAAGAAAAGGGAAACAAAGGTTTAAGGGATAATGTGAAAGTCTCTCACCGTCATGTCTGTTGAAGGTCCATCTGCTGTCCATGTCTGTTGAAGGTCCAGGGCTTCTGTTGTCCATGTCTGTTGAAGGTCTGCTGTCCATGTCTGTTGAAGGTCCATCTGCTGTCCATGTCTGTTGAAGGTCCATCTGTTGTCCATGTATGTCGAAGGTCCATATGTTGTCCATGTATGTTGAAGGTCCATCTGCTGTCCATGTCTGTTGAAGGTCCATCTGCTGTCCATGTCTGTTGAAGGTCCAGGGCTTCTGTTGTCCATGTCTGTTGAAGATCCATCTGTTGTCCATGTCTGTTGAAGGTCCATCTGTTGTCCATGTCTGTTGAAGGTCCATCTGCTGTCCATGTCTGTTGAAGGTCCATCTGCTGTCCATGTCTGTTGAAGGTCCATCTGTTGTCCATGTCTGTTGAAGGTCCAGGGTTTCTGTTGTCCAT
>JAFLJL010018159.1:18469-33804 GCA_018398815.1 Conus ventricosus
GGAGACTTTTCACCCGGCCTCTGACACCGGGAAAGGTACCGGGAGGAGGGAGACTTTTCAGCGGGCCTCTGACCCGGGGAAAGGTTAACCGGGAGGAGGAAGACTTTACAGCGGGCCTCTGACCCCGGGAAGGTACCGGGAGGAGGAGACTTTACAGCGGGCCTCTGACACCGGGGAAGGTACCGGGAGGAGGGAGACTTTTCAGGGGCCTCTGACACCGGAAGGTACCGGGAGGGGGGAGACTTTTTTTACAGCGCCTCTGACCCCGGGG
Source organism: Conus ventricosus (assembly GCA_018398815.1). Classification (NCBI taxonomy): domain Eukaryota; kingdom Metazoa; phylum Mollusca; class Gastropoda; order Neogastropoda; family Conidae; genus Conus; species Conus ventricosus. The sequence continues at coordinate 18,741 of JAFLJL010018159.1, forward strand.
GAAAGGTACCGGGAGAGGGAGACTTTTACAGCGGGCCTCTGACACGGAAAGGTACCGGGAGGAGGGAGACTTTTTTCAGGGCCCTGACACCGGAAAGGTACCGGAGGAGGGAGACTGTTTACGGGCGGGCCTTGACCCCGGGGAAAAGGTACCGGAGAGGGGGACTGTTTTCAGGGGCCTCTGACACCGGGAAAGGTCCCGGGGAGGAGGGAGACACTTTCAGGGGGGCCTCGGGACACCGGAAAGGTCCGGGGGGAGGGAGACTCTTTACAGCGGCCTCTGACACCGGGGAAAAGGTACGGGAGAGATTTTAACGGGCCTCTGACACGGAAAGGTACCGGGAGGGGGGGAGACTTTACGCGGGCCCCCTGACACCGGAAAGGAACCGGAGGAGGGAGACTCTTTCAGCGGGCCTCTGACACCGGGAAAAGGGTTACCGGGGAGGAGGGAGACTTTTCAGCGGGCCTCTGACACCGGGAAAGGTACCGGGGGGGGAGTTCAGCGGGCCTCTGACACCGGGAAAGGTACCGGGGGGAGGAGACTGTTTACAGCGGGCCTCTGCCCACCGGGAAAGGTACCGGGAGGAGGGAGACTGTTTTACACGGGCCTCTGACAGGGAAAAAGGTACCGGGAGGAGGGAGACTTTTACAGGGGGCCCTCTGACACCGGGGAAGGTACCGGGAGGAGGGAACTCTTTTCAGCGGGCCCTCTGACACCGGGAAAGGTACCAGGGAGTTTTCAGCGGCCTCTGACACCGGGAAAGGTCCCGGGGAAAGGGGAGGGAGACTTTTTCAGCGGGCCTCTGACACCGGAAGGTACCGGGAGGGGGGAGACTCTTTTAAGCGGGCCTCTGACACCGGGAAAGGTACAGGGGAGTTCAGCGGGCCTCGACACCGGGAAAGGTACCGGGAGGAGGGAAACTCTTTTCAGCGGGCCTCTGACACCGGGAAAGGTACCGGAGTTCAGGGGCCTCTGACACGGGAAAGGTACCGGGAGGAGGGAGACTTTTTTTCAGCGGGCCTCTGCCCACCGGGAAGGTACCGGAGAGGGAAATTTTCAGCGGGCCTCTGACACCGGGAAAGGTACCGGGAGGAGGGAGACTCTTTTCAGGGGCCTCGACAGGGGGAAAAGGGTACCGGAGGAGGGGAGACTCTTTCAGCGGGCCTCTGACACCGGAAAGGTCCCGGGAGGAGGGGGGACTCTTTTCAGGGGCCTCTGACACCGGGAGGGTACCGGGAGGAGGGAGACTTTTACAGCGGGCCTCTGACACCGGGAAAGGTACCGGGAGGGGGAGACTTTTTCAGGGGGCCTCTGACACCGGGAAAGGTACCGGGAGGAGGGAGACTGTTTCGCGGGCCTATGACACGGGAAAGGTACCGGGAGGAGGGAGACTCTTTACAGCGGGTCTCTGACACCGGGGAAGGTACCGGAGGAGAAGACTCTTTTCAGCGGGCCTCTGACACCGGGAAAGGTCCCGGGAGGAGGGAGACTTTTTTCAGCGGGCCTATGACATCGGAAAGGTAACCGGGAGGAGGGAAGACTTTTTACAGCGGGCTCTGACACTGGAAAGGTACCGGGAGTCAGGCGGGTCTCTGACACAGGGAAAGGTACCGGGGGAGGGAGACTCTTTTCAAGGGCCTCTGACACGGAAAGGTACCGGGAAAGAGGGGGGATTTGTTTACAGGGGCCCTGACACCGGGAAAGGTACCGGGGGGAAAGGAAAACTTTTACAGCGGGCCTCTGACACCGGGGAAAGGTACGGGGAGAGGGAGACTTTTTACAGCGGGCCTCTGACACTGGGAAAGGTAGGGGGAAAGGAGGGAGACTTTTTTCAGGGGGCCTCTGACACCGGGAAAGGTACGGGAGGGGAGGGAACGTTTACAGCGGCCTCTGACCCCCGGGAAAGGTACCGGGAGGAGGAAAACTCTTTACGGGCGGGCCTCTGACACCGGGAATGGTCCCGGAAGGAGGGAGACTGTTTTCAGTGAACCTCTGACACCGGGAAAGATACCGGAGGAGGGAGACTGTTTACAGCGGGCCTCTGACACCGGGAAAGGTCCGGGGGGAAAAGGGGGAGACTTTTTCAGCGGGCCTCTGACACGGGAAAGGTACCGGGAGGGTTCAGCGGGGGTCTCTGACACAGGGAAAGGTACCGGGAGGAGGGAGACTCTTTTCAAGGGCCTCTGACATCGGGAAAAGGTCCCGGGAGAGGGAGACTTTTACAGGGCCTCTGACACGGGAAAGGTACCGGGGAAGGAGAGTTTACAGCGGGCCTCTGACACCGGGAAAGTACGGGGAGGGGGGAGACTGTTTACAGCGGCCTCTGACACTGGGAAAGGTACGGGAGGAGGGAGACTGTTTCAGCGGGGCCTCTGACACCGGGAAAGGTACGGGAGGGAGGGAGACTGTTTACAGCGAGCCTCTGACACCGGGAAAGGTACCGGGAGGAGGAAAACTCTTTACAGGGGGCCTCTGACACCGGGGAATGGTACCGGAAGGAGGGAGCCCTGTTTTCAGGGGGCCTCTGACACCGGGAAAGATACCGGGGGGAGGGAGGACTGTTTACAGCGGGCCTCTGGCCCCGGGGAAAAGGTCCCGGGGAGAAGGGAGACTCTTTCAGCGGGCCTCGGGACCCCGGGAAAGGTACCGGGAGTTCAGGGGGCCCTCTGACCCCGGGGAAAAGGGTACCGGGACGAGGGAGACTCTTTTCAGCGGGCCTCTGAAAAACCGGGGGAAGGTACCGGGAGGAGGAGACTGTTTACAGCAGGCCTCTGACACCGGGAAAGGTACCGGGGAGGGAGACTGTTTACACCCCCCCCCCCCCCCCCCCCCCCCCCCCCCCCCCCCCCCCCCCCCCCCCCCCCCCCCCCCCCCCCCCCCCCCCCCCCCCCCCCCCCCCCCCCCCCCCCCCCCCCCCCCCCCCCCCCCCCCCCCCCCCCCCCCCCCCCCCCCCCCCCCCCCCCCCCCCCCCCCCCCCCCCCCCCCCCCCCCCCCCCCCCCCCCCCCCCCCCCCCCCCCCCCCCCCCCCCCCCCCCCCCCCCCCCCCCCCCCCCCCCCCCCCCCCCCCCCCCCCCCCCCCCCCCCCCCCCCCCCCCCCCCCCCCCCCCCCCCCCCCCCCCCCCCCCCCCCCCCCCCCCCCCCCCCCCCCCCCCCCCCCCCCCCCCCCCCCCCCCCCCCCCCCCCCCCCCCCCCCCCCCCCCCCCCCCCCCCCCCCCCCCCCCCCCCCCCCCCCCCCCCCCCCCCCCCCCCCCCCCCCCCCCCCCCCCCCCCCCCCCCCCCCCCCCCCCCCCCCCCCCCCCCCCCCCCCCAAAAAAAAAAAAAAAAAAAAAAAAAAAAAAAAAAAAAAAAAAAAAAAAAAAAAAAAAAAAAAAAAAAAAAAAAAAAAAAAAAAAAAAAAAAAAAAAAAAAAAAAAAAAAAAAAAAAAAAAAAAAAAAAAAAAAAAAAAAAAAAAAAAAAAAAAAAAAAAAAAAAAAAAAAAAAAAAAAAAAAAAAAAAAAAAAAAAAAAAAAAAAAAAAAAAAAAAAAAAAAAAAAAAAAAAAAAAAAAAAAAAAAAAAAAAAAAAAAAAAAAAAAAAAAAAAAAAAAAAAAAAAAAAAAAAAAAAAAAAAAAAAAAAAAAAAAAAAAAAAAAAAAAAAAAAAAAAAAAAAAAAAAAAAAAAAAAAAAAAAAAAAAAAAAAAAAAAAAAAAAAAAAAAAAAAAAAAAAAAAAAAAAAAAAAAAAAAAAAAAAAAAAAAAAAAAAAAAAAAAAAAAAAAAAAAAAAAAAAAAAAAAAAAAAAAAAAAAAAAAAAAAAAAAAAAAAAAAAAAAAAAAAAAAAAAAAAAAAAAAAAAAAAAAAAAAAAAAAAAAAAAAAAAAAAAAAAAAAAAAAAAAAAAAAAAAAAAATCCAGGGAACCTTTCCGGCTGGACACCGGGTACTGGGAGTGAGGGGACTGTTTTGGGGCCTTGACAGGGGGAAAAGGGTCGGGGAAAAATTTTAGGGGCCTAACCCAGGGGGAAGGTTCCGGAGGAGGAAAGAACCCTCTCACCGGGAATTAACGGGGGGGGGCCGACTCTTTCAGCGGGTCTATAAGATAAAGAGGGGAAAAACTTTTCAGGGGCCTTGCCCAAAGGGTACGGGGGAACAACTCTTTTCACACTGCCTGAAATCCCGGGTCCGGGCCCCCCCCCCCCCCCCGGGGGGGCCTTTCCGGCCCCCTCCCAATACCGGGAAGGAAGTTTACCGGCCTTCAGGGAAAAGGGTGAGGGAGACTGACGGGGGGCCTTTGAAGGGGAATACGGGGGGGGGGCTCTTTCCCCCTCGCATGAAGGTCAGGGAGGGGGGAGAGGAGGGGGGGCTGGAAGGGAAAGTTACCGAAGGAAGGGAGCTCCCAGCCCTGACCCGAATCGGGGAAAGAGACTGTTAGGGGTTGGGAACCGGGGGGGGGTCGGGGGGGAGGCTCTTACGGGGAACGGGAAGGTCCGGGGGAAGGGAAGACCTTTTCCACGGGCCTTGACCCCGGGAAAGGTGGGGGAAAGAGGGGCTCTTTCAAGGGCCTGAACCGGGAGGTAGGGAGGAGGGCAGCTGAAAAGGGGGGTGACCGGGAAAGGACAAGGGAGTTTTTACAGGTAGGACCGGGGAAAAGGGGGAGGGGGAGGGGCTTTTTACACGGGTGGACGGGAAAGGGGCGGGAGAGGACCCTCTTCACCGGGCCCCCGGAAGGGAGGGTTTCGGGGGAGACTCTTACAGGGGCCCGGAAAGGAAGGGTACCGGGGAGGGGACTGACACCGGGTGAACGGAAAAAGGGAGGGGACTCTTTAGGGGGCCCTCTGACCCCGGGGAAAAGGGTTACCGGGAGGAGGGACTTTTCAGCGGGCCTCTGACACGGGAAAGGTCCCGGAGAGGGTTCACGGGCCTCTGACACCGGGAAAGGTACCGGGAGGAGGGAGACTGTTTACAGCGGGCCTCGGGACACCGGGAAAGGTACCGGGAGGAGGGAGACTTTTTACATGGGGCCTCGGGACCCCGGGGAAAAGGTACCGGGGGGGAGGGAGACTTTTACAGCGGCCTCTGACACAGGGAAAGGCCGAGGAGGAGACTCTTTTCAGTGGGCCTCTGACCCCGGGGGAGGTACCGGGGAGGGAGACTCTTTCAGCGGGCCTCTGACACCGGGAAAGGTACAGGGGATTTCAGGGGCCTCTGACACCAGGAAAGGAACGGGAGGGGGGGAGGACTCTTTTCAGCGGGCCTCTCCCGACCGGAAGGGGGACAAGGGCCCAAAGGGGGAAAAGGGTACCGGGGTCAGCGGCCTTGAACGGAAGGTCCCGGGGAGAGGGGAACTCTTTCAGGGGGCCCTTTACCGGGAAGGACGGGGAGTTCAGCGGGCCTCTGACACGGGAAAGGACCGGAGGAGGGAGACTTTTTCATCGGGCCTCTGACCCGGAAAGGTCCCGGGAAGGAGGGAGACTTTTTCAGCGGGCCTCTGACCCCCGGGGGAAAGGTACCGGGAGGAGGGAGACTCTTTTCAGGGGCCTCTGACACCGGGAAAGGTACCGGGGGAGTTTTCAGCGGCCTCTGACACCGGGAAAGGTCCCGGGAGGAGGGAGAACTCTTTTCAGCGGGCCCTGAAAACGGGGAAAAGGTTACGGGGAGGAGGGAGACTTTTTCAGCGGGCCTTGACGGGAAAAAAGGGTTTAAACGGGGAGGAAGATTTAAGGGACTTTTTCACGGGGGTACGGGAGGAGGAGTTTTCAGCGGGCCTCTGACACGGGAAAGGTACCGGGAGGAGGGAGACTTTTTCAGCGGGCCTAGGGAACGGGAAAAGGTACCGGGAGGAGGGAGAATCTTTCAGCGGGCCTCTGACACGGAAAGGTACCGGGAGGGCACCCGGGGCTCTGACCCCGGGAAAAGGGTCCCGGAGGAGGGAGACTCTTTCAAGGGCCTTGACCCGGGAAAGGTACGGGAAAGGAGGGGGGACTTTTCAGGGGCCTCGGGACCCCGGGGAAAGGGTACCGGGGGAAGTTTAAGCGGGCTTTTACACCGGGTGGGGAGGGGGAAAGCCTTTGGGGAGGGGGCTCTACACCGGGGCCCGGGGAAAAGGAAGGGGAAGGGGAGACCTCTTTACACGGGAAAACCGGGAAAGGGGAACCGGAAGGGGGCTTTACCCCGGGGGAAAACCCGGGGGGAAAGGGTTTCCCAGGAGGGGCTGTAACGGGCCTTGACACGGGGGGGTACCGGGAGGGGGAGACTTTTACAGGGGCCCTTGACACAAAGGTACCGGGAGGAGGGAGACCCCTTTACAGCGGGCCTCTGACACGGGAAAGGTACGGGAGAGGGAGTTTTCAGGGAAAGACGGGAAGGAGGGGGTTTTAAGGCTTTACAGGGGGGTCGAAGGGGAATTTCCCGGGGCCCCCCGGGAAAGAGGGGAGGGGGCCTTACACCGGGGGTACCGGGGGAAAGGGAACTGAAGGGGCCTAACAGGGGGGTCCGGGATGGGGGGCCCAGGGGCCTTCACCGGGGTACCGGGAGGAGGGGACTTTGGGGCTTTTACAGGAGGCCCGGGGAAAAGGGGGGCCCTGAAGGGGAAATCCTAAGGGGGCTCTCAACGGGGAAATGGGGGTACCGGAAGGAGGGAGACTTTTTCGGGGCTCTGACACGGGAAAAAAGGAGGGAGGATGAACTTTTTCGCGGGCCGGACCGGGAAAGGTAGGGGGTTCAGGGGGCCTCTGACACCGGGGAAGGTCCCGGGGGGGGGGAGACTGTTTACAGCGGGCCTCGACCCCGGGGAAAGGTAGGGGGGGGCTTTTTAAAGGGGGCCCTCGACTCCGGGGGGGTACCGGGAGGGGGGAGCCCTTTTTACGGGGCTCTGACCCGGGGAAAGGTCCCAGGAAAAGGGAACTTTTTTCAGCGGGCCTTGCCACCGGGAAAGTCCCGGAGTTCAGCGGCCCTCTGACCGGGAAAGGTACCGGGAGGAGGGAGACCTTCTCAAGGGCCTCTGACATGGGGAAAGGGTCCGGGAGGAGGAGATGTTTACGGGGGCCCTTGACCCCGGGAAAAGGTACCTGGAGGAGGGAGACTTTACAGCGGGCCCCTGACACCGTGGAAAGGTAGGGGGAGGAGGGAGTGTTTACAGCGGGCCCTGCACTGGGAAAGGTACGGGGGGGAAGGGATGTTTAAGCGGGCCTCGACCCGGGAAAGGACGGGAGGAGGGAGACCTTTACGCGGGCCCGACACGGGAAGGTACTGGAAGGAGGGAGCTTTTTCAGGGGGCCTTGACGGGGGAAAGGACCGGGAGGAGGGAGACTGTTACGCGGGCCTCGACAGGGTAAGGTCCCGGGGGGGAGGAGTTTTTTACAGGGGCCTTGACCCCGGGGAAAGGCCCCGGGGGAGGGAGACATTTTTCAGGGGGCCCTCAAACCCCCGGAAAGGTACGGGAGGAGGGAGCTTTTTCAGAAAGCCCTGACACCGGGAAAAAGGGTCCCGGGGAGGAGGGAGCTTTTTTTCAGGGGCCTTGACACCGGAAAGGTCCGGGAGGGGGGAGACTCTTTGCAGCGGGCCTGACACCGGGGAAGGTACCGGGAAAAGGAGACCTTTAGGGGCCTCTGACACCGGGGAAAGGTAGGGGGAGGGGGGACTTTTACAGCGGTCTTTAACCGGGAAAGGTCCCGGGAGGAGGGAGATTTACGGGGCCCCTGACCCCGGAAAAAGGTCCCGGGAGGAGGGGACTCTTTACAGCGGGCCCTGACCCGGGAAAGGTCCGGGAGGGGGGGAAAATGTTTTCAGGGGGCCCTCAGACAGGGGGAAAGGCACGGGAGGAGGGAGACTTTACAGGGGGCCTCAACCCCGGGGGGAAGGTTCGGGGGAGGGAGACTGTTTACAGCAGGCTTGACACCGGGAAAGGTCCCGGGAGGGGGAGACTCTTTTCAGCGGGCCCTCTGACCCCGGAAAAGGCCCGGGATTCGCGGGCCTCTGACAGGGGAAAGGTCCCGGGAGGATGGAGACCTTCTCGCGGGCCTCTGACACCGGGGGGCCCGGAGGAGGGAAAATTTCAGCGGGCCCTGACACCGGGAAGGTCCCGGGGGGAGGGAGACTCTTTTCAGCGGGCCTTGACCCAAAAAGGTATCGGAGTTCAGGGGGGCCTCTGACACGGGGAAAAGGTACCGGGGGGAGGGACTTTTTTCCAGCGGGCCTTTGACACCGGGGGAAGTTACCGGGAGGAGTGAGACGTTTTCAGCCGGCCTCTGACCCGGGGAAAGGCCCGGGATAATAGACTGTTTCCGGGCCTCTGACACCGGGGGGAGGAACCGGAAGGAGGGAGATCTTTACAGGGGGCTCTGACCGGAAAGGTTCCCAGGAGGAGGAGCTCTTTTCAGCGGGCCTTGACACCGGGAAAGGTTCCGGGAGGAGGAGCTCTTTTCACGGGCCTCTGACACGGGAAAAGGTCCCGGGGAGGAGGGAAACTTTTTTTCACGGCCTTACCCGGGAAGGTGGGAGGAGGGAACTCTTTTCGCGGGCCTCTGACCGGGAAAGGTCCCGGGAAATTCGGGGGGCCCTCTGACACAGGGAAAGGACCGGGGGGAGGGGACTCTTTTTAGGGCCTCGTCCCCGGGAAAGGTCCCGGGGGGGGGAAACTTTTTTAAAAGCGGGCCTTGACCCCGGGAAAAGGAAAGGGAGGGGGGAGATGTTTACAGCGTGCCCGACACGGGGGAAAGGAAAGGGGGAGGGGGGGGAATGTTTAGAGCGGCCCTCTGACACCGGGGAAAAGAGGGGGGGGAGGGAGACTCTTCTCAGCGGGCCCTGCACGGGGAAAAGGTACCGGGAGGGGGGGGAGACTCTTACCGCGGCCTTGACACGGGAAAATGGTACCGAAGGGGGTAATTTTTTTTCATGGGCCTCCGAAACCGGGAAAGGGTACCGGGGGAGGGAGATGTTTACAGGGGGCCTCTGACACCGGGAAAGGTACCGGGAGGAGGGAGATCTTTTCAGCGGGCCTCTGACCCCGGGAAAGGTACGGGAGGATGGAGACTCTTTTCAGGGGGCCCTCTGACACCGGGGAAGGTACCGGGAGGAGGGAGACTGTTTCAGCGGGCCCTGACACCGGGAAAGGTCCCTGGAGGAGGGAGACCTTTTCAGCGGCCTTAACCGGGAAGGTACGGGAGGAGGGAGACTCTTTGCAGCGGCTCTAACACCGGGGAAGGTACCGGAAAGGGAGACCTTTTCGGGGCCTCTGACCCCGGGAAAGGTCCCGGGGAGGAGGGAGACTCTTTACAGCGGTCTTCTGACACCGGGAAAGGTACCGGGAGGAGGGATTTACAGCGGGCCTCTGACACCGGGAAAGGTACCGGGAGGAGGGAGACCTTTACAGCGGGCCTCTGAAAACCGGGAAAGGGTTTCCTGGAGGAGGGAGAATGTTTTTCAGCGGGCCTCAGGACACCGGGAAAGGGTACCGGGAGGAGGGGAGACTTACAGCGGGCCTCAACAACGGGGAAGGTTCCGGGAGGAGGGAGATGTTTACAGCGGGCCTCTGACCCGGGAAAGGTACCGGGAGGAGGGAGACTCTTTACAGGGGGTCTCAGAAAACCGGGGAAAGACGGGAGGAAGGAACTGTTTTCAGCGGGCCTCTGACACCGGAAAGGTCCCAGGAGGAGGGAGACCTTTTCAGCGGGCCTCTGACCCCGGGGAAAAGGTCCCGGGGGGTTCAGGGCTTGACACCGGGAAAGGTACCGGGGAGGAGACTCTTCCGGCTTGACACCGGAAGTTACGGAGGGGGACTGTTTACGCGGGCCTCTGCACCGGGGAAAAGGTACCGGGAGGAGGGAGATGTTACAGCGGGCCTTTGACACCGGGAGAGGTCCCGGGAGGAGGGAGACTCTTTACAGCGGGCTCTGACACCGGGGAAGGTACCAGGAGGAAGAAGAATCTTTTCAGGGGCCCTCTGACACCGGGAAAGGTACCGGAGGAGGGAGACTCTTTACAGCAGGCCTCTGACACCGGGAAGGTCCCGGGGAGGGGGGAGACTCTTTACAGCGGGCCTCTGACACGGGAAAGGTACCGGGAGGAGGGAGACTCTTTACAGCGGGCCCTAACCCGGGAAAGGTGCCGGGGGAGGGGAGACTTTACACCGGGCCTCTGACACCCGGGGAAGGGTTCCGGGAGGAGGGAGACTGTTTACAGCGGCCCTCTGACACCGGGGGGGTTTACCGGGAGGGGGGAGGACCTTTCCCAGCGGGCGTCTGACACCGGTAAAGGTCCCGGGAGGAGGGAGACTCTTTACAGCGGGCCTCTGACACCGGAAAGGGTACCGGGGGGGGGAGACTGTTTTCAGCGACCCTCAGACCCCGGGGAAAGGTACCGGGAGGAGGTAGACTTTAAAAGCGGGCCTCTGACACCGGGGAAGGTTCTGGGAGGAGGGAGACTGTTTACAGCGGGCCTCTGACCCCGGGAAAGGTACCGGGAGGAGGGAGACTGTTTACAGCGGGCCTCAGACACCGGGAGGGTACCGGGAGGGGGGGACCTTTACAGCGGGCCTCTGACCCCGGGGAAAAGGTCCCGGGAGGAGGGAGACTTTTTTCAGCGGGCCTCTGACACCGGGGAAAGGTACCGGGAGTTCAGCGGGCCTCTGACACCGGGAAAGGTACCGGGGGGATGGAGACTCTTCTCAGCGGGCCTCTGACATCGGGAGGGTACCGGGAGGAGGGAGACTCTTTTCAGCGGGCCTCTGACACCGGGGCAGGTACCGGAGGAGGGAGACTCTTTTCAGCGGGCCTCTGACACTGGAAAGGTACCGGGAGTTCGCGGGCCTTGACACCAGGAAAGGTACCGGGAGGATGGAGAATCTTCCAGCGGGCCTCTGACACGGCGAAGGTACCAGGAGGACGGAGACTGTTTTCAGGGGCTCTGACCCCGGGAAAGGTACCGGGAGGAGGGAGACTCTTTTCAGCGGGCCTCTGACACCGGGAAAGGCACCGGGAGTTCAGTGGCCTCTGACACGGGAAAGGTACCGGGAGGAGGGAGACTCTTTTCAGCGGGCCTCTGACACCGGAAAGGTACCGGGAGGAGGGAGACTGTTTACAGCGGGCCTCTGACACCGGGAAAGGTACCGGGAGGAGGGAGACTGTTTACAGCGGGCCTCTGACACCGGGAGAGGTACCGGGAGGAGGGAGACTCTTTCAGCGGGCTCTGTCACGGGAAGGTACAGGGAGGAGGGAGACTCTTTTCAGGGGCCCTGACACCGGGAAAGGTACCGGGAGGAGGGAGACTCTTTACAGCAGGCCTCTGACACCGGGAAAGGTACCGGGAGGGAGGGAGACTCTTTACAGCGGGCCTCTGACACCAGGAAAGGTACCGGGAGGAGGGAGACGCTTTACAGCGGCCTCTGACACCGGGAAAGGTACGGGAGGAGGGAGACTTACAGCGGGCCTCTGACACCGGGGAAGGTTCCGGGAGGAGGGGACTGTTTACAGCGGGCCTCTGACACCGGGAGGGTACCGGGAGGGGGGAGACTCTTTACAGCGGGCCTCTGACACCGCGAAAGGTACCGGGAGGACGGAGACTCTTTACAGCGGCCTCTGACACGAGAAAGGTACCGGGAGGAGGGAGACTGTTTTCAGCGGGCCTCAGACACGGGAAAGGTACCGGAGGAGGGAGACTTTACAGCGGGCCTCTGAGACCGGGGAAGGTTCCGGGAGGAGGGAGACTGTTTACAGCGGGCCTCTGACACCGGGAAAGGTACCGGGAGGAGGGAGACTGTTTACAGCGGGCCTCAGACACCGGGAAATGTACCGGGAGGAGGGAGACTGTTTTCAGAGGGCCTCTGACACCGGGAAAGGTACCGGGAGGAGGGAGACTTTACAGCGGGTCTCTGACACCGTGAAAGGTACCGGGAGAAGGGAGACTCTTTTCAGCGGGCCTCTGACACCGGGAAAGGTACCGTGAGGAGGAGACTGTTTACAGCAGGCCTCTGACACCGGGAAAGGTACCGGGAGGAGGGAGACTCTTTACAGCGGGCCTCTGACACCGGGAAAGGTACCGGGAGGAGGGAGACTCTTTTAAGCGGGCCTCTGACACCGGGAAAGGTACGGGAGGAGGGAGACTCTTTTCAGCAGGCCTCTGACACCGGGAAAGGTACCGGGAGTTCAGCGGGCCTCTGACACCGGGAAAGGTACGGGAGGATGGAGACTCTTCTCAGCGGGCCTCTGACACCGGGAGGGTACCGGGAGGAGGGGACTCTTTTCAGTGGGCCTCTGACACCGGGGAAGGTACCGGGAGGAGGGAGACTCTTTTCAGTGGGCCTCTGATACCGGGGAAAGGTATCGGGAGTTCAGCGGGCCTCTGACACGGGAAAGGTACCGGGAGGATGGAGACTCTTCTCAGCGGGCCTTTGACACCGGGCAAGTTACCGGGAGGAGTGAGACTGTTTTCAGCGGGCCTCTGACACCGGGAAAGGTACCGGGATGAATGAGACTGTTTACAGCGGGCCTCTGACACCGGGAGAGGTACCGGAAGGAGGGAGACTCTTTACAGCGGGCTCTGACACCTGGAAAGGTACCAGGAGGAGGGAGACTCTTTTCAGCGGGCCTCTGACACCGGGAAAGGTTCCGGGAGGAGGGAGACTCTTTCAGCGGCCTCTGACACTGTGAAAGGTACCGGAGGAGGGAGACTCTTTTCAGCGGGCCTCTGACAGCGGGAAAGGTTCCGGGAGGAGGGAGACTCTTTTCAGCGGGCCTCTGACAGCGGGAAAGGTTCCGGAGGAGGGAGACTCTTTTCAGCGGGCCTCTGACACCGGGAAAGGTACCGGGAGTTTCAGCGGGCCTCTGACACAGAAAAGGTACCGGGAGAAGGGAGACTCTTTTTAAAGGGCCTCTGTCACCGGGAAAGGTACCGGAGGAGGGAGACTGTTTACAGCGGCCTCTGACACCGGGAAAGGTACCGGGAGGAGGGAGACTGTTTACAGCGAGCCTCTGACACCGGGGAAAGGTACGGGGAGGAGGGAGACTGTTTAGAGCGGGCCTCTGACACCGGGAAAGGTACGGGGAGGAGGGAGACTCTTCTCAGCGGGCCTCTGACACAGGGAAAGGTACCGGGAGGAGGGAGACTCTTTACCGCGGGCCTCTGACACCGGGAATGGTACCGAAGGAGGTTGACTGTTTTCAGTGGGCCTCTGACACAGGAAAGGTACCGGGAGGAGGGAGACTGTTTACAGCGGGCCTCTGACACCGGGAAAGGTACCGGGAGGAGGGAGACTGTTTTCAGCGGGCCTCTGACACCGGGAAAGGTTCCGGGAGGAGGGAGACTCTTTTCAGCGGGCCTCTGACACCGGGAAAGGTACCGGAGTTCAGCGGGCCTCTGACACAGGGAAAGGTACCGGAGGAGGGAGACTCTTTTTAAGGCCTCTGACATCGGGAAAGGTACCTGGAGGAGGGAGACTGTTTACAGGGGCCTCTGACACCGGGAAAGGTACCGGGAGGAGGGAGACTTTTTACAGCGGGCCTCGGACACCGGGGAAAGGTACGGGGAGGAGGGAGACTGTTTACAGCGGGCCTCTGACACCGGGAAAGGTACGGGGAGAGGGAGACTGTTTGCAGCGGGCCTCTGACACCGAGAAAGGTACCGGGAGGAGGGAGACTCTTTACCGCGGGCCTCTGACACCGGGAATGGAACCGGAAGGAGGTAGACTGTTTTCAGTGGGCCTCTGACACCGGGAAAGGTACCGGGAGGAGGGAGACTGTTTACAGCGGTCCTCTGACACCGGGAAAGGTACCGGGAGGAGGGAGACAGTTTTCAGCGGGCCTCTGACACCGGGAAAGGTACCGGAGGAGGGAGACTCTTTTCAGTGGGCCTCTGACACCGGGAAAGGTACCGGGAGGGGGAGACTTTACAGCGGGCCTCTGACACCGGGAAAGGTACCGGGAGTTCACGGCCTCTGACACGGGGAAAGGTACCGGGAGGAGGGAGACTCTTTACAGCGGGCCTCTGACACCGGGAAAGGTACCGGGAGGAGGGAGACTGTTTTCAGCGGGCCTCTGACACTGGGAAAGGTACCGGAAGGATGGAGACTCTTTTCAGCGGCCTCTGACACCGGGAAAGGTACCGGGAGGAGGGAGTCTGTTTACAGCGGGCCTCTGACACCGGGAAAGGTACCGGGAGGAGGGAGACTTTACAGCGGGCCTCTGACACGGGGAAGGTACCGGGAGGAGGCAGACTCTTTAACATCGGGCCTCTGACACCGGAAAGGTACCGGGAGGAGGGAGACTGTTTACAGCGGGCCTCTGACACTGGGAAAGGTACCAGGAGAGGGAGACTTTACAGCGGCCTCTGAACCCGGGAAGGTACGGGAGGAGGGAGACTCTTCTTTGCTCCTCCGAACCAGGCAGCACCGCCTACCAGGAGGAGCACCACTAACGTCGCCCTACTTGATTTTCTCCCTTTCTGCGCACGCAGGCTGATACTCCTGCGGACACTCCCTGTGTAGACAGGCAAGGATGAATCCCATGTACCCAAGAAAGGGAGTGGAGATTTCTGTGTGTGTAACCAGTTTTTTTTTTTTACATCCCGCCATTAAGGCAACCATACCCCAACTTCGCGGAAAGTGCATGCTATGTGTAACGTGTCATCTTACCAACGGCCAAACGGCCTTCTCCTTCGAAAGTTGGTGATGGGATTTACGCGTGTGCAAGATGTGCGTGCGTCCACACACGGAACCTCGGTTTATAGTCTCATTCGAAGGACTGTATAGGAAATGGAGTCAGAACCAATGTTAACCATCCCCCTGTACCGAAACCGCCTGGTGGAGATTCGAACCCGCAACCAAGGTTACGAGTCGGAGCTCTACCAACTGAGCTATTCCGGCCCTGTGACTTATGTCCCCCTACTGACCATGCAACGGAAACAGACATGGACAACAGAAGCGCTGGACCTCAACAGACATGACAACAGATGGACCTTCAACAGACATGGACAGCAGATGGACCTTCAACAGACATGGACAACAGATGGACCTTCAACAGACATGGACAACAGATGGACCTTCAACAGACATGGACAACAGATGGACCTTCAACAGACATGGACAGCAGATGGACCTTC